>CM067089.1:2137500-2252500 GCA_034008185.1 Gorsachius magnificus
AATGTCCTGGGGGGCACTGCCCATGCAAGGAGAGGATGCTGGGCCTCGACAGGCCCATCCAAGTCATCCGAAAGGCTCAGAGGAGCCATGTGCTCCTTTGCAAGCTTGAGAGATATGAACTATTTTCTCTGATGACCTTACCTGTCCTCTCCTAAAGGAGAATACTGTCATTACTCACTACTTTAGGTAACTTCTCTGCAAGAATATCACGTAAAATTGCTACACATTGCCATGACTTAATAAAATCTGGAGAAAGGGTTATTGTTTGCTGGAAAAAAAATAGTACCTCCTGAAAATGGAGGTAGCAGCTACCTCACTAAACTCTTGGCTAAGGATTCATGGTGCCATGGGAAACTGGACCATTTCCTCAATCCAATAGTTGTGGTTCATTGCCTGCATTTTACTCAGAGAAGCACCAATGTGCCTTATTATAGAACCCGTGTTTGTGTCTAAAAGGAATTAACAGCTTTGAAGTAGAAAGGAATTACTTGAACCAGACTAGCATTTAAGTCTGGCCAAAAGTCTTCAGCACGGACCGTAACCAGTCCAGTTACTGTACAGCTCCTCTCTCCTTTGAACATTTGAACATTTTGAAATAAAACTCTTTTTTCTGTGACCACTGTAGCTGTGCTTTCAGGTATTTCCTTGCCTAATGGTAAATCGAGTGCGTGTGTGAATTTGCATTATTCGGTGCATATCATCCCCATCAACCAGGTTTCCCACCGGCTGTGCCATGATGGTGATTAGTTCACTCTGTCCAGTGACCCTGTGGCAGACACATTTTGGTCACAGCGATATCCACGATCTGCTTTCTGCCAAAAATGGCTTTAACAGCACCTGTTTTAACACCTAAGCTTGCCCGTATGTGTTGGAAGTATCTTATTTTCTGCAATAACAAATCTCTTCAAAGTCCCATGCTATCTAGTCGCAGAAATGGATCTCCCCTGGTGATGCTGAATGAACCAGAAAGATGCAATTTTTTACTTGCATGGCAGTGAATTTTGGATTTGTGGCCATGGGGGGAAAAAAAAAAAGCCTTTTGCCAAGTAAAGGTTTGTGGAAACCCAAGAGACAAGAAGAACGCGGGGTGGTGATGTTAGGTTTTGACTAACTTTTCAGAACGGAGATGAATTTTAGCCAAAAAATGTTCTGTGGGTCAATGTAAGGTAATCAGTTCCATCTTTTCAGCTGAGCAAATAAATAAATGGACTTTTCATTGCAGTTTGAATAAATGAATGAATTTTGTCCACTGACTCCTAATTGTTCTAATCAGACAGTTCTCATGTATGTGGGATATATCCGGCTGGTGTCAACATGATCATAAGCATCTTCTGAACGCCGCCTTAAGGTTTGTGTTAGAAATGAGTTCGACCAATCCCTCTGATTCCAATAAACCAGCATCACTCATGACGAGAGATTTAAGTTTGCGATCATTTCAGGAGTAGGAAGCTGAGAGCAAGGCTCAGAGGATCCTGGTTTAGATGCTGACACACAGCCAGCTTGGGAAAGGTTTTTAGCTTTTCATTGTCAGCAGAGAAACATTTGCAAGGATTTTTTAATATGCCGTCATACAACCTGGGCAATACAAATATGCGCCCTTTTCAAAAATACACCGACATTTTTTCCCCGAGAATCACTCACTTCAAAACAAGCTACGACGAAGGAATATTTAAAGTTGAATTTTTAGCAGGTGTGTATGATTTTGGTGTATTCATTTTCAGTAAGAGGCAAGCGGGAAGTGACGCGATGCATAAAAGAACAGCGTGCTGGAAGCTGGTGTCTACAGGAATTTAAAAATCACAACTCTCAGATTTGCAGTGAACCGTACGGCATTTTTAATTACGGGAAAGAATGAATTAATACATGTACTCTCCATAAACCTTCATTTGTATTGTGGATAACAATAGGTGGAGATCTCAAACCTGAAGCAAACCTTATTTAAGCAAAGAATCTGTCGATTCTGCGGATGTTTTGACCGAAGCTGCATATTTCAGTGCAGGGGTAGATACTGCAGACAACCAATATGCACAGGTAGTTGAAGTCTGCATGTGCTTCCTGCAAGTATGTCCCTCCCATGACTATAGCTTATTGTGCAAGGGGAATGGCAAGAGTGGTGGGCTGTAAAATATATTAGTTTTTATATTTGTGTTCGGGAAACCACTGCTCGTCTGCATCAGGGGAAATGGCAGCACAAGTACCAGCATTCTTAAAAGTATTTGCTGGTTTTGTGCTCACTCAGTGGATGCTTTTTGGATCAGATATCTGTGAAAATTGGGTAGAAGATGGTTCTTAGACACCAACTCTGGCTATCCCCCCGCCTTGCATTCTGGCTGGCCCCAGCTGCTTTCCACCACGCTCCCCTGCGTGCCGATGCTTGGGATAAACGGGCTGAAGAGAAGGGCACTGGCAGGAGCACAGAGTGGAAATCCAAATGCCAGCATCTTAAAGCATTCACTTCTGGTTTATTTGTAACTAAAAGTTGTCATCAACTGAAAAAAAAGGGAACAAATCTTCACTAAAATGGATGATCAACGCAGTGTTAAAAAATTGCAACTTGGAGAACTTTCTCTGCTGTAGGAATTCTCACAGCCTTTGGTGCCATATTTGATATAAATCCCACAAAGGTTTCCTCTGTTAGAACAAGCACGTTCTACCCTGACATGCAACATTTAGGCTTTTGCAAAATTTTGATAGGGAGGCTTGCCCAGACTTCAGTTTGTGCATGGATCGTAAAGGGTCTCTGAGAGGTTTTAAGCACACGTTGAAGACGTTAGTGGAGAAACAGAAAAGTCATCGAGCTATGTAATAACAAATACAGTAGGTAAGAAGCTGGTAGTAGGATGTGAGCCATGACCGAACGCGAAGTAGGAGTGTGTGAGCGATGGCACCCGAAGCTGTGGGACTCATGAGTGGTTATCCACAGCAGAACCTCTGTGTGCCAGGTCCATCATCCATTTTCTTAAGGAGTGAATGGGAATTAAAGGTATTCCACAGGCTGCAGGATCATGCCACCAGTGAGCCTGGGGGGACATGCTGGCTGGTGTGCGAGTCCTTGGTGTCTTACTCCTGCAAGGCAAAAGACGAACAGATCGGCCACATCAGGAGGTTCCCCAAACTCCCTGCTTTCTTCTGAGTATCAGGAGCAAGGAGGGATTTTTATTTCTGAAACCTTTCATGATTGCTACCAAACTCTCTCCCATTTACAAATGTGCTGTGGGATCTTCAGCACAGAGCTGTTTTCTAATTGCATTTTCAGCTTGCCCTGAAATTTGACTCGTTCATGTTAGAGAAGGCAATTTAAAGATTTCAGTAGGTCCGGGTGGAGCGAGCTGGATAACCTCTGTGGACAAGCTAACGTAAACCAGGCTACTGGTGCATCAGCGCTAGACCACCGATGCCTTTCCACATATTAACCCATATTAAAAATGGCTGGAGTAGGTCTGACAAAATGTTTTGCTCACCAAAAACAAAGAAACAAACCCGGCCTGACTTGCAGTTTGCTGCTCCCCCCAAAGAACTGTAATAAAAGCTCTAAAGAGAGGCTGATGTTAAGAGTTAAAATCTTTGTGATGCTGGTTCTCTGGAAAGCTGCTTAGACAGTCCCGAGCTGAAAACATGCATCACTTCATTCTTTAGTGCAAAAAATAATATTTCAAATTGTACTTTGGACATGATGTCCATTTTTTTGGCTCAACAAACAAACCAGAAATTGTTTTTAGATTTCTTCCTTGGCATTCACAAAGTTTTGCCTAAAACCCTTGGGGACTTGCTGAGAGAGATTTATTTATGTGCATTGTAAGGAGCTTGCCAAATAGCTTCAGCTTCATGTTTTTTAATATTTTTCTAAATTTAAAAATTAATAAAAAGAATAAACTTTTGCTTTAGTCAGTATTAATTATGAATATTTCCATCTATTCCACCTTAAATATCAATGATAAACAAAAGCTAAGATGCTGCTAGGAATTTAAAAACATCAGCAAATGCCCTGCCCCTGTTCCATGCATGGGTTTCGTAGAGTGTTTTCTATTATTTTTTCGGTGGCGTTTTCTCCACTTTATCAAAATGCGGAGACCAGCTTGGAGTCTTCCTTTTAAAAGAGGTGTTGGCTAAGTTGCTTCTATCAACTTTTGAAGTGATTTTTTGGAAGTGTTAGAAGGAAAAAAGTAGTTCTGCATTAACGAAAGGGACACACTTGGTGAACTGTGATGGTTTTCCCTTCAAAGTGAGAGGAGGAATTCCCAGAGTTAAGTACGAGCAAGGCCAGATTCGCTCTCCTTTCCCATGTACGTAGCCGAGCTGAGGCCACTGTTGTTGAAATTCAGGTTTCCTCGATTTGCCTCAGAAGTAGTAAAAAATAATTACCCTGGTTGTTCTGTGGTTTCGGAGCACTGTGGTCTACTTCAGAAGCCTGGGACATCCTTTGGCGTGCTCATTTTGAGTTTTATGTTTGATTTTATCAAGTATTTGATTTAATTAAAAGGTTAGTTAAAACACATTCTGTCCGTATCAGTTAGATGCAAATGACAGCGTGTTATTTTCCTAGCTGAGCCTGTTTTGCCATCTGTGAGGGACGATGATATATATTTATGCCTACTGTGCAAATGAGAGACTGATAATGGCATGGCAATATTAGATATGAGGTTTTGATAGGGATTTTAATATAGCCACTATATCAAAAAGCAAAATTGGAGCAACAGAACATGTCCGTAGATAGGCTATACCATGCGATGTGGGTACTAACCCAACGTTTACCAAACTGTTCATCACAAGCATTGCTTCCGTGTGTACAGGGGGTTAAATGAACCAGTTATGGCCAAACTTGAACCCAGTCTGCTCACCAGCTTCAAGGAGCAGCTCAGGTATTGAACTGAGCCCCTAGTAAATTCATTTTAATTGTTTTAGAATAAAAAATAATTAAAGGAAATGGTGGCAGAAGTTATTTTCCCAGCATTTTTATTGTTTTTGCAATTCGTTTATTTATTTAAGACAGAGAAAGTGTACTCATCAGGGAACCCAAGGGTAGGGCTTGTGCTCAGATCCGTTACTTTCCTCCACCCTAAGCCTCCAGAGCTATGTTTTGCCATTCACTAGCTCCAGGTTGAAAGCAACTTTTTGACAGGCTGCCCAGGGGGGCTGTGGAGTCTCCTTCTCTGGAGATCTTCAACCCCTGCCTGGCCGCTGTCCTGTGCCCCCTGCTCTGGGTGAGCCTGCTTGGGCAGGGGGGTGGCCCTGGGGGAGCTCCCGAGGGCCCTGCCAGCCCCTGCCAGGCTGGGATTCTGGGATTCTGTGAATGCTGCTCCTGGGAGCACGAACGAGGTGGAGGGAGGGGGACGTTGTTATTTCAAAATAGTCCCCCAGCCCCTTCTCTGAGCCTGCCCCAGGATGCTGCCTGCAGAAGGGGCTCCCCCCTTTGGTGGGCAGGGGGCTGCGGGCGGCTGCGGAAAGCAGCAGCTGGACTTCGTTACTGGAGCGAATACAGTCATAGCTGAAGGCAATGGAGAAATAAGTAGGAATAGAAATAAAGCTGGGCTAAAATACAGCTTAAATAATGTCAGCTATCCCTTTTCGGATCACTGTTGGTTTTTTCCCCTCTGAACTATGTTTTGTGGTGGAAGGATATTGAAACAACTGTCTTTTTTTTCCCTTCTCTTCCCCCCTCCCCCCCTTTTACTATGTAATATAAAAACAAAGAAGTATATTGTATTAATATGAATACGTGCCAGAGAGAGCTTTATAGGGTCATTAATACATTTCTTGGGAGGTCAAAAGACATGAAACCGAAGGGCTTGTGCCTCACAATAAAAGTGAGGCATGTATTGTTGGCCCAGGAAAACATGCCCTGGAGTACAATATTTGTGTATTTAAAAAATTATACTGGCAGAAAATACAAGGGCAGCTGCAGTGCTTTGGACTGCGCATAACAGGAGTGACACAGGTGAGGGCTGGAATTGAGGTTGTAATGGTGGGAAAATTGGGCTTTTGCCTCTTTTTGGTTCTTTATGAGGTAGAAAAAATTGTCTTAACAGTTTAGAAAACATTTTTCTCCTTGTGTGTGTGTGTGTTTTGCTTTTTCTTTAAATACGAGAAACTTCGGTCACCTGTATACTAGGCTCTGGATGCATGAACAGGATATCCCATGAAAACCCTGGAGAGGGGAAAAAATTAACCTCCTAATGCAATAGCTGAAGTTCAGAAAAATCTCAGTTAAGGCAGAAAATATTACCCATGTGCCAACCCAGACCAGCTCCTCCTCTCTGGGCTGTGTTGGGGTATTTCCCTGTGCCCCAGGGCGGGGATGGGATGGGCAGCGGTGCCCGGGGCTGGCCCAAGGGCCGTGGTGACCTCCAGCCTTCCCTGGAGTTTATCACTGCCTTTTTATCCTGCTCTGCCAGCTGGTGCAAGGGTATTTTTGAGTAGGCATTTCTCAAGGGGTGAAAGCTCCTGTTTTTTCTCATAAAAGACTGAGAACAAACTCGGTAGAGATGGAGGTGTCCTAGAGAAGAACAGTGATAGACATATCTTTTCTGTTACTTCTTAGGTAAAATAAATAAATAAAAAAATAAAACAGTGCTAAAAATTTCCAAACTTATCTGCTTTCTCCATCCAACTCCTTCATCTCCTTAAAAAAACCCCACCTCCAAGCAATCAAACTCAAAGCATGCCTCTTGCCTTCGCAGTCGCATAACCCCTTTGCTGGCCACGCCGAAGCCTATGCAGATTTTAAATGCACTTGCATCTGGATAGTGGAAAAAAAAACCCAAACAACCCTACTTTTTAGCAACCATCTGTTCATCTTGATGTATATTATTGTTTTGTCCATGTAGGTCAGCACCGTGGCCGAGCAGGGGGCCATGGCTGGAGATCCTCATTTCACCCTCCTGACTTTGGCAGGAGCGCGGGGCTGCCATAACAGACTGCGCCAGCGAGCCTCTTCCACTGCCATGGAAAGTTGTAGCTAGATGTTTGTTTAACACTGATGAAGCTTTTCATTATCTTAGCGCCAATACACTGCAGAAAATAGAATCATTAGAGTACAGCAGCATTCAAATGTAAACATTTGAATAATTTACACTTCCAGCCAGTGCTAAATAAAAGGTTTCAATCTCCAATGGAAATCTGACAATAAATATTAATTTCTGATTTTCAATAAGTAAACTTTATGACTTCTTAAAAGCCTTTTTTTTCCTGAAGTGTAATGGCAGTTCTGACACTTGGGCATGTTTGGGATTAAAATTTCCCTCTGGTCAACAGAACCATGAAGAGTCATTATAAAAATTAAAAGCTAGAAATAATTACAAATGTTACAATTAGTAGCAATTTTGGCATCCCGATGTACTACAACCAACAAAAGCTGTGTCTTTTCCGTGAAGTTTTCCTGAGGGATGTGAAAAAAAGAAGTGGAGGAAAAGAATTGCCTTGCTGGCTGCGGCCTGAGACTGGAAGGGTGCCAGCACTGAAATAATTTCGCGACAGAGGAGGCAGCAGTGAAGTTTCAGGAGCGTCATTTATAGGCACAGTGTTGGAAAAGAAGGTGAGATTTGCAGGGGGGAGTCACTACCTGCAAAGCATGGGAGCACCCAGTGTTCCCATGATAGATGTCTCTCTCGATTTCCACTACAAACTTTTATTTTCAGAGGTTTATGGGTCCATAGTAAAAATCCACTCAGAGTTTACACTTGGTTTACACCAGGTCTCTGTCTACCAAAGTTTATTTTAACAACATTTTTATGTGGCTCTTCTTCAGGCGGCTTGAGTTGAATAAAACCCGATGCGTACTGGTTTCCGATGCTACCGCATAGTTTTACCACCAGCATGATTTTTGTGGTCCATGCAATGAGGTGGGTACTAGTTATAAGCACAGGCTTCCAGCACAATTAATGTTTGGGTTTGTTGTTTTTTTTTTTTTTTTTTCCAATGTGACTTTAGCACGTCGTTGTTGGACAGCAAGGGTTTCATAAAATGCGGAGATGCGATCGCACAGTAAAAGTGTCTACGAGATACTTCATCAGAGATCCGCAACGCCTTGCCTTGCCCACCTGGTCCAGTGCTCTGTGTCCTACCGTGGCCACCACTGACACATGAAGTAATGGATTCTGGGAGTTATCTTCTCTTTAAATCTTATTCTGGTTACAGTGCTGGAGATGTGCTTACAGCCAGAAGATTGATGTGTAATGCCCCTTCCAGAGTTTGCAATTAGTGATTCTTCTCCTCTGTGATGCACAAATGTCCGCACTTGAATATTGCTGCGATGTCGATTCTAGCGATGTGCCTTTGTCTGAGTTTCAGGTCGGGCAACACAAAATTTCTTTTCATCTGCTTTGAATTTGTGAGCATTTAATTGATTGTGTGCTTTGAGTCAGAAGCTCTTGATCTGGCTCATCTGTGCTGATCACTATTTTTTATACTGCATCACATCTTCTCTTATGGGCTTCCTTCTAAGGTATAATTGTTATCTACCAATCTCTTTATATTTCACTAATAAATAGATTTCCAGCCCTCCTTTGATCATTCCTGTCATCATTCTTTGAGCTCCTGGGACTTGCTCAATGCTGTTTTCTCAACATGAAGTAACCAACACTGCAGTCAGCAGTCCAGAACAATCTCCATCCTTAATTTATATTCTTTAGGATCGTTCCTACAGAAACTTCTGTCTAATGTGACCGTCTGGTCCTGATTAACATCAGTAATCCCTGTGATAGAGTTGTTCAATAATCACTGAACTACTCTATGGGGGAAGGGAAGAGAGAAGAGAAATAAGAAGTAAAATCATTTTTTGGATCGTTTGTGAGTAAAGACCATCAAACTTTCCACAGAGGATTTAAAGCAAAAATAATGGTACTTTCCAAATCTACATTTAATTTTCTTCCTGTGCCTAGGTTTGGAAGAATGTTTGTTCTTTACATTAGTGGATTTTTACATGGTAATGGGAGAGGAAGGGAGATGAAGGGGGACCACAAGGGATGGCCAGTTGGAGAAAACCACCTAAGCAGCCCCCTGCCCTCCTCAGCAACCCCACGCCTGCTCTCCTGCCTGGGAGTGCAGCATTAAGGGTGAGAGTTTCATTACTCCCTTTGCACTTTTGTGCTATAAAAATTTTTAGAGCAGACTGAAACCCGACACGTTGGGGAGGTCGGACCTGGCTGACTCATGGGGGGAGAGGACAGGGCTGAAGAAACTCTCCTTCGTGCCAAGGGCCATTCTCACTGCCCAAACATGGGCCCTCGTTGGGATACTGCATATCACTGCCACTTCTGCTAATTATGAGGGGTCTTGGCAGGAATCTGAGTCAAGGTGACATCCAAGCAGCGACTGTTTCTGCCAGGCCCCACTGACGGAGGTGGGGCAGAGGGATGGATCAGGATGAGGCAATGTTCAGGACTTGTTCCCACGCTGCACGTCAGTGTGCCCCAATGCCGTGCTTTTGATTTAAAACAAACAAAAAAATATCAAAAATAGCTTGAGAAACTTCAGTTTTCAGAAACCACTTCCTACATATATATATGTGTATATATAAAATGTTTTCCATCCATACATATGTATGTACCTTGAATACTGACTTCAGTTTTGGGCCCCTCACTACAAGAAAGACGTTGCGTTGCTGGAACATGTCCAGAGGAGAGCCACAAAGCTGGGGAGGGGTCTGGAGCACAAGGCTTACGAGGAGCAGCTGGAGGAGCTGGGGGTGTTTAGTCTGGAGAAGAGGAGGCTGAGGGGAAACCTTATCAGCCTCTACAACTGCCTGAGAGGAGGCTGTAGTGAGGTGGGGTCGGGCTCTTCTCCCTGGTAATGGATGATAGGATGAAGGGAAATGGTCTGAAATTGCGCCAGGGCAGGTTTAGGTTGGACATTGGGGAAAAATTCCTTCCCCAAAATGGTTGTCAAGCACTGGAAGGGGCTGTCCAGGGAAGGGGTCAAGTCTCCATCCCTGGGGGTATTTAAAAGAAGGGTAGATGAGGTGCTTAGGGACAGGGTTTAGTGGTGGGATGGCAGTGCTGGGTTAACGGTTAGGCTTGATGATCTTAAAGGTCTTTTCCAACCTAGATGATTCTATGGGATATGTATGTATCTGCAGATCTGGGAGTAGAAAAGCTGTTGTTAGACTGTCAGAGCTTTTTGGTGCTACAGCTGTAGATGTGCTGCAGCCAACTTTGCGTATGTTGGCCTCTGAGGGTGCACGGCCACGCTGTGTGACAGCATCCTCCACATTTGCCTCACCACAAATGTAGGGAAGGCAGCGTGAAGAGAGGACTCTTGAACGTCTCTTCACGCAGTCTTTACTGCTCTGCTGTGCTCTGGCCCAGAGGAGAGCCCCCAGCACCATCATCGGTTGACCATGGCAGTCGCAGAATAGAGATAGGCATAAAATATTGCCTCTTAGCACTGATCAGCACTGGGTTTATTGCAGAAAATATTTGGCTAAGCCAAGGTACTACTCAGCACCGTGTCTTCTTTTTCCCCCCATTTTCTGGTCTCTTCTTGCCCTCTGCCTCCTGGCACGTGGAACTAGAATATACGTTAGGAAGAAAAGATGTGTGAAATGTTGTCCTTTTAGAGCAAGTTGCTTTTATTGAGATGCATTTGTTATCCTGGACTCCTGAGAAGCACCTTGCCCTTTTCTTGCTCTATTTTCCATTTCTGTCTCTTCTTCATCCCTAACTTTATTTTCTCTTTATTTTCCTTCCCAGCTTTTCTTTTTCTTTACATCCTCTTCCTTTCTCTACCCATGCTCATCCTTCATCTCATCACTCACTTGATTTAAGGTAAGGAGAGCACATGCGAAGAGAATTGCCATGTACAAAAGTTAAGGATATATATGGGATCCTTCATAATGCGGTTCACTCAGGCTGGTGATAGTGAAAAGGTATGTTTTCCCTGAGCTTGCCAGCAGTGTAAACCATTCAATTGATAACATAATACATTTTTATGGTCTCTGTATAGCGATTTTCCATTTAAGTGTAAGTTAAATTGATGAATTCACATAGAGGCATAGAGGAAAGTTTTTCCTTTTTCTTTTGTAGTATAAATTCTACATGAACATTCCTGCCCTCCATTGTGAGTGGGTTTTCCTCCCAGCCATACATGAAATGTGCCCTTAGGTTCTGTTACAAATAGGTTTACACTGATGTGTATGGCTGCTATAAGCATTATGGTCTTGATCCTGCACTCATTGAAATCAATGGCCGCGTTCCCCTTCCCTGCAACGGCGTGAGATCAGAGCCTGCCGGTCGCTCTGAGAATACAAAGACCTCATGGCTTTGTTTTTGGATGCTGTTGCATCTATTTTGTGAGTATCAGTTGTTAGCCAAGCTTACTCTATCTGATATTCTTGTCTTGTGACATGCAGCATTCCCATTTTGGTGCTTGCACAGGCAATTACTTGGGAATTTTTCTTTGTAGGTTATCCAATTACAGAGTTTCTAGTCTTGTTCCTGTTGGCTTGGGAGCTCTGTTACTTGAGCTGAGGCCTTTTCCCTCCATGAAAACTAAGCGTCCCTTTTGCCAGGTGGGTTATAGAAGTGGGGTCTTCCACAGAAACAGGAGTTGCTGCAGGGAATGGCATTTGTTGTTCAGTGGGTAACATATTTTCTCAGTAACTTTGCTGGTCGGAGTGCCTGCCTTTCCCATGAAATGTAAAACGTGACCGTTTGTGCTCTCTAACAGGATCCAGTGGCAGTTTCAAAGTGCCTGGTCACATTTCAATGGGGCTAAGCTATAATTCACCTCTCTAAAATACATTAATCAAATATATTTTCTGCACTCTGTTTCCTAACAAGGACTCACATATTTATTTTCTGTGCCAGCACTGCTCTATTTCCCATGAATTCTAATATTTCAGTAGTCGGTAAGGAATCCTCATTCGTATGGATTTGAGCTCCACTTGGCTGAGAGGTGGTATTAGAAGTCAGTGGCTGCATGTTTACACAATATTAGGTAAAATATTGGATTAATCTCCGCCATGCTTAATGATGAGCTAGCCTTGGCATGTCCATAACCACAAGTTTCAGAGCATCAAATGCCAACTGCCCTGCTCGTGTGAGCCCCGTTTTGGACTCCAGTTCACAGGAATGTCCAAGCACGTGCTTAAGCCCATCCTGCGCAAGTACGCGGTGTATCCGATATTATTCAGAATAGCTTTTAGCAGTTTCTGTAATGTGCTTAAAGTTTAGGGCATAGTGAAGTAATGCCCCGAGCTTGGATGTTTTCTCAGTGGTGAGTTGAAGCACCACATCTGGCAACACCTGCACATCTGGGCTGGAGCAGAAGCAAGGGGACAGGTTCAGGCTCTGGAATGGGCTGCCCAGGGAGGTGGTCGAGTCCTCATCCCTGGAGGTATTTAAAAGAAGGAGAGATGAGGTGCTTAGGGACAGGGTTTAGTGGTGGGATGGCAGGGTTAGGTTAAAGGTTGGACTCGATGATCTTAAAGGTCTTCTCCAACCAAAGTGATTCTATGATTCTATGATTCAGCACGCGGGTGGGTTCCTAATGATGCTGCTTCATTGCCTTGCCCCTCTACCCCTCAAACGATCCTGATTAGGGAATGACGAGTTCATTTTCTGATAATACGTGCTCACGCCTTCTTCAAAATGAAGAACTCATGAACGTTTGCCTTCAGGCATGCGAAACTTCTGACCCAGCCCCACTTTAACGGCATGTTGGCCGTACAGGGGTGTCACGCTTACCTTCCTCCAAACCTTTTGTGCTGCCTCTGTGCCAGAGCCATGCTGGGAAGTGGGTCACTCCTTTGTTTTTAGAGTGAGAATTGAGCTTTGCAGCATCTTTGGCATACCAATAAACCCAGCAACAATAAAAGGGAACAGTGTTCATTATACTGCTGTGTGGGGAGTTTCTTTAAGAGTTGGGCCCTAAATGGTTTTTAATCCCAGGATGCACTGATTGTGATAATGTGGAGAGGCAAACCAAGCATCAGTTATAAAATCATTGCGAATATGAGTGGAATAAAAAACGGTCAAAAGGATCTTGTTACAATTTCTGCTTATTCCACAAGGGTTTAAGGAAAGTAAAATAGGCAATGATTTTGTTTGGGACTTGTTTATGAAAGATTACTTTTTGTATAGGTAAGTCAAAAGGTTAAGGAAGTAAACAGAATTTAAATACAGTCAGTTTTAGTAATTTTTTCTGTTGTTTGCCTTAACTGCTTCCTAACATAATAAAAAAGCCTGCAGCGCTCAGGTTAAAAGAAAAAAAAAACCTCAAGCCAACAACAAAACCCTGCACCAAGCCAGCTTAAAGAAGTAAAAGCTGTAAAATGTAAGACATGGCACACCTATAAAATATAATTTTGCTTTTCAGCCTGCAAAAGTGCTCTAGATCTAAAATTACAATAAATCTCCAAATGTCCAGCATTGATTACTTCAAGCTTGTGGCTTTAATGGACAACAGAGCAGCATATTATGGTGCCATGATTAAGGAATTGTGGAAAAGAGGGAGAGTGATTTTGGACTTTATTTTGGCACCTTGCAGAGCTCAACGTTACCACAATTATTGGTTTTCTGAAATATGTCCCTATGCATTATTCTGATCAGATTACTTGCATTGCACAATCCTCTGGTGAATAACAGGACAATAGCACAAAATAAATCTCTCTCTAAAATTTAATCTCCATGTCTGTAGACTGGCAAGAAGAACATCCACATGCCCCTGATAAGAAGTTGTATATTTTCCTGAACGGTGGTATATTTTTGTTTTATAATTGTCCTTAATGTAAATTCTCAGGCAAGAAAGCAACGATGTCAAAGATCTTTGAGGAAAGAAGGGTTGAAATATGGGTAAAGTGTTGCCATCAGCTCAGCCTGAAGAAACCCTAATTTTCTTAGTGAACTACAGGGGCGGGTGAATACGGTGGCTTACAGAAATTGTTAACCTTCCCCCTATTATTGCTTCTCAGTGTAATTTGTTTGATAATCTTCTTTCTCGGTGAATAGCAGTGCAGTTTATCAGCTAATAAAATATCCTCTTGTACTTCTGCAATGTTTAGCACACTGTGGCTCTGATAGAGCTGACAGTAAAGCAAAATTACCTGCTCTTTTTGGGGTACGCTTCTAAGCCAGGGATTGGAAAGACGCGTAGATTTAGGGACCGAAGGGTAAGCATGAGTTTGCTGTTGCTCATCCACTGAGCTCCACGGACAAGCCAGAGAATAATTATTATATTAGAAAGCAGAAAAAAAAAGCTGAGTTTTAAGCACTCGGTTTTCATTTGCACAGGTTCAGAATAAACCTTTATAAATGTGCAGGTGCTTACTAATGCCTGAGACACCCATTAAACAACCTTCCACCTGCATAAAGATCGATACCTTTAGACAGGTACCTGAGGGCTTGCGTTCGTATAACCCAGTTGCCGGTGGCTGGCCTTGGCTGGGTGTTTGCAGCTGCAAAACGTAGGTGTGAATTCTGCTAGGGCAAATTTCCAGCGAACTCGCTGGGTTCCCTGAAAGCTGTGGTTTGCCGTGCAGGTCTGCGAGAGGGGTTGTTAGCGTGGCTCCAGGGCTGCTGGATCTGCCTGCGCGAAGCGCGGGGTTCCCCGTCAGGCTGGCACGCCATCTCCTCTTGGCTGCGAATCTCTCCCCCAGGCAGCCCGAGCTCACTCCCGGCTCCCGACGCCGGCTTGCGCGGCATGCAAAACATCATTAGCAGGCGATGGCAGAGCCTTGGTGGCACGCCGGGGCGCTGCGTTAGCCTTTCACCTCTGCAGAGCCGGGCACAAGCCGAAGCTCAATTCACAAGTGAAAATTGGATTTGGGAATTTCATTTTAGTGTCCATGCCTTTCTATCAGGACAACCGCTACGCAGGTGGACATGACTGCCAATTCTGCTCAGAAACACTCCAAGGCTGGGGTGGAGCACTGGTCATTGCCAGTTGAGATGAAGACGAATTGGCAGAAGCATGGGTGGACGTTCACCCAGCAACTGCTTACATGATCCTGGCTCAGTTCCTGCTGTGCTATCCATCCTGGTGCTTCCAGTCGTTAAATGAAAGTTGGCTTTTCTGCACTGTGTGCCTATTCCACACAGGAATTATGGAAAAGGTTATTGCATTTGTGTGGTTCAGGGCTCAAGAATAAAATACGTGTTATGTTTAAACAGGGATCATTAGGACATATAAATTGGTGCTGCTCCAAGGAAGCACTGTCCAACAGTGCTGGGTTGGTTTACATTTGGTGAATGACAGAATCGCACAGAATCCCAGAATGGCAAGGGTTGGAAGGGACCTCGGGAGATCATCCAGTCCAACCCCCCTGCTAAAGCAGGTTCTCCTAGAGCATGTTACACAGGACTTCATCCAGGCGGGCTTTGAATATCTCCAGAGAAGGAGACTCCACAGCCCCCCTGGGCAGCCTGTTCCAGGGCTCCATCACCCTCAAAGTAAAGAAGTTTTTCCTCATATTCGACTGAAACCTCTTATGTCTCAGTTTGTGCCCATGGCCCCTTGTCCTGACATGGACACCACTGTAAAGAGTCTGGCTCCGTCCTCGTGACTTCCACCCTTAAGATATTTGTATGTATTGATGAGGTCCCCTCTCAGCCTTCTCTTCAGGCTGAACAAGCCCAGCTCCCTCAGCCTTTCCTCGTAGGGGAGATGCTCCAGTCCCTTTATCATCCTAGGTACTCTCCTCTGGACTCTTTCTAGGAGTTCCTCATCTTTCTTGAACTGGGGAGCCCAGAACTGGACACAGTACTCCAAGTCCTGGCCGTTGCACTGTACGCATGTGCGCGTGTATACACACAGAGCTGCCCCCTTTTCCATAGCATTTGGGAATAGGTGAGCTGGGGTGCGCGTGTCCCAGGAGCCCTGTGAACGGCGACAGGGAGCGCTGTGCTTGCTGCTGCTGAGAGCACCCTGCCGCATCTGGAGAGGCCAGAGCAGCTGCCAGGGGCCGTTCTTGGGTGACTGGGCTCTGGTTTAACAGTCCCCAAACCAGATTGCTAAAAGCTGCCTGTCCTCAGACCTAGCGTGGGTTCAGAGATTAATACGATCTGTAATTTGTTTCTCATCTGTGACTGGCACGAGATGCTGTCTCTGGCATATGGAGTTTCCTTTCCATGTCTTTCCCATTCCTCCAAGTTGATTTCTTTTTTCCTATCTGTCTCTCCTCTACTTTGTTTCCACCAATTGGATTTTCATCAGTTTTCAGATTTCACCGGTCAAGAGTACTGCAAAATATCAGTTTGAAATGGTTTTGCTTACACTGTCTTAAAACTTCCAATTAAAACTCCAGATAGTATTTTTTAAGCTTGTTGAACCCTGCGTAGTTTATAATTAATTATCATGGATTCTACCCAGAACGGATCAACACTTCTCCTCCTCCCTCCTCTCTCCTCTCTCTCTCCCTCCTGTCTTTTCCTACTGCAGTGATTTTGGGTCTTTCCAGACTCTATCGTAGCTGCACACGCAGCAATGCCGCTCCGCAGCTGGAGGAGTGGCCGCGCCTGTCCCTGGGCACGTCTGCACCCAGAGGGTTCCACGTAGCACTGCCTCACGCGAAATGGCTCGCCACTGTCATTCTTCATTCTGGTGTGAATTAGGTGTCTTTGAGATGGGAAAAGCTCAATCTGAACTGTTTCCTCAATGTCATTTTATAGATACGGTACTGTGAAGAGGCAATGATGAAGAAGAGGGGTGATGGTGCTCATTTTTACCTCTTCCAGGAGTGCTAATGGTGCCAGCCAGAGCAACCATCTCTTTATTCTCTGACTCTTCTGGCCTGGAAAAGTTACCAGCTGATGACATTTTTCCATATGCAGCGCAAGCAGCCTGGAATTTATGTAGATCAAATCCTGCTCCTTTTTAAAGTTAATGGTGGTTTCACTCTGGTGTTTAGAGAAACCACGGTTTGATGGTTTTATATGGACTAGGATGCTAAAGCACTCGGTGAGGCTGTGTCAGCTTCAGCGATACCCAGATTTGTCCAGGATCCACATTCATTTTGTCTGTTCCATCATCTCACAGGTTTACGTGCTACCTACCTGTGTGAAAGCACCCAGGCATCTCGCTGTCCTTGTCGGTTGGAAAATCTGCCTTATTTATTTCGCAGAATAACACTGATCCTGCAGAAGAACATTTATCTGTAACCAGCACAGGCTGGTTATCAAAAATTCAGATTCAGCTTTTAATCAATGAAGTGAGTTTAAAACACAAATCTGAGAAGAGGACTTTCATATCAGGAAACAGCAAATTTTGTTAACTTAGCCAAGGTGTTGCAGAGTGAAATGACGATGCTGCTAAGGTGGTGGCAAACCATCCATTCACCTCAACAGGACAGAACTTCAGATGCTAAATCTCTAAGAAAAATGAAACATTGTAAGTCAATATATCAGCATATTGCAGTACACGTGATCTGACTGTTGCTTATCTGGTTGTTTTAGGGTATTGCCTTGTTCATGTAATTGAAAAATATCGAATAGATATTATTTGTAATTACATTTTGTTTATCTTAGATATGAGCCTTCAATGAAGGAAGGTAATATTTATTCCGTTATCCTTTATACTGGTAGTTTACTGGTCATTAAAGAAGGAATTGAAACTCAGAACCAGAGGGACAATGTCTAGCAAAAAATATATATGTTGGATTTCAGTACTTTGCAGTGCTTAGCATTTATGTTACTTAATAACAGCTCGACTCCTGTGACTAGTTCACTGGCAAATATTCAAATCACAGGGAACTTAGTTTTGTCATAATTTCTAGTTAAATATGTTTTATAGCAATTAAATTGTTCAAGGTTCTTTATTAATCTAATTTTCTAAAATACCCAAAGTGGTCTAAAGCTTAGAAATTCCCAGCAAAGATTTTAGTAGAAATATTTTATACGTTCCCAAAATTAAATAGACAAAGCTGATGCTTAAAAAAAAAAATCTACTCGGGGAAATGAAACAGTTTTTTAAGATCTTAATTTCCAAAGTCTTAGAAAGCTTGTATACTTTACTTAAGAGCTAGATAATTCAATGGCAGAAGTCACGTAGACTTTATATATGGGTGCAGGGGGTGGAATGGTACTGAAAATGCTGAATGTGGCAAGAGTCAAGATGCATCAGTGAAATGCAGGCAACGTGGCTGGCATGTCTGAATGAGGAGAAGACCTTCAGGAGAGCTTCCTGGTGGCCGACCTCCTCTCCCTTGTCTCAGCAGCTGCCTCCAAAATACTTGTTTTGTCCAACCGTACACTCGGACTTTTCTGCAAGATGTATGTTGTAAGTTTTCAAATTTTGTGTTGTGTCAAAAAAAAAAAAAAAAGTTACAGGCAATTCAGCAGCAATGCAGAAGCAGAAAGCTTTTTTTTTCTTATAGAACATGTAGTATGAGGATGGGGCATTTCTGTCCAGGCATGGTTGTAGAGATGGAAAGAAGAAGGAATGGCTTGATATACAAATGGACCAGATTTAATAAATATTGATTGGCCTAATATGCCCCAAATGTTGCTTAAATCAAGAGCAATGGTTGGTTGGTTGTGATGATCACTTTAATTTTATTTTTGAATGCAAGTAACTGTTCAAAGTTATGCATTTTGGACTCAGGAGAAGGAGCTTCTTCCCAGCCTGACCCCTCTGGCATTTGAGTCTTCATCCTCTTGACTCACTGCCTCACTCTTCTGGGCTTTCTGTGCATCTAGAAATACTCCAGGGCCAAGCTGTGAGAGGTATGCTAAGGCTGCATGGGGATACCTGTCCTTGTTACTGCTTCTAACATTTTCTAGGGACATTTCACGCAGGCAGTCAGAAAGAGGACACTGACCATAAGAAGGATGAAGGAGCATGTGCAATGAGCCAGGAGAGTTGTGGTGGCTGTGGGGGTGTGACGGAGCTGCCTCTGGATGACACTTGGTAGTCTACATCTCCTCTGAAGGCAGGGAAGGGGCTTAGAGTGGGAAGCCTGGAGCTGTGACTGCCTTGGCCACAGCCCAGCTGAAGCCCTTGAGATGGTTGAGCTCAGTGACTGGGGATCAAGCCTGCAAACGTGGAGCTGCTCTTGTGCCAAAACGTTCCTCATTGTCAACCTGATATGGCTCAGAGCCGAGGTCGCAGTGAATCCCGACTGTCTGTGGCTGCGTGCGACGGGGCTGACATGAGAAAACTGCCAGGGAACCTTGGTGCTGGTAATCGTTCTGCAAGGTCAGGTAGTCAGCTGGCTTTATTCTTCTACATTGTTTCAGAAAGTCTTGGTAAGTGCGTTGTGTAAATCTGAAATAAATAATCTACCAAGCACTATGCAGATACTAATTCCCCCATTCTTTGGTCATATTTTAATCTCCATTTCATCAGAGAAGAAAAAGAGGAAAACTTGGAGCGGTTTATCAGTAGTCAAGCATCAAACCAATGACAAACCTGGCTCACATTTTGGCTGTCCGTTCAGTGCTCCATGATCTCCGCTGGGCTGATTTCTCCAGCTTTATATTGCTAGTTCGTCACTCCTCTGCCCTGTCCTTGCCGAGGCAGGACAGGAATCTCTGTTGCAACGCCCCGAGAACTAGTTATTTAACCAAATCTACCGTGCAAAACGAGATCTTTCCGTGTTTCCTCAAATGTTTACATTTGGCAGCTTACTCGTTCCTTGTCCCTGAGTTTTAGTCATCGAGACGCGATGAGCTCATCGGAAGTAAACAGGGCTTGTTTCTGTGCAGTGCTGCCGGCCCTGCCCGCCCCGCATCCCTTTGTGCTACCAAAGGTGGCAAAACATTCCTGATGTTTTTTTTTTTCTATAAACACATCTGAAAGGGGAAAAAAAAAAAAAAAAAAAAGAACAATGCGGAGCGGTGGCGAGTGGTGCGTCCACCCAGACAGTTTAACCCTTGGGTCAGCGTGTTTGTATTTCACTTATTGGATTGTTAATAGATTTTCTTCATTTGTGCGAGACATTGTGAATGATGTGCTGAGGCCTTTCTATTACTTCACCGCCGGCGCCCGTGGTCCACCTGTAAGAAGATAGCGTTAAAAGCTGCTGGAGTTTCTACCTCTTGACAACATCCCAGCTGTAGACTAGCAATAGCAATCCTCCCGTGGCAGTTTTAATTATCGGCCCCGGCGATACCATCAGTAAGTGTGTAATTACGTGTCACTTTCCTGGCTGTTGGGTATGAAAAGTGGAACCAGTGAGATGATGATCGTTGAAGCTGTAGACTCATATTTAAACAATTCAAAATGTGTAACTGGCAGTGTCATTAAACAGAGAGAGTCTGACCCCAGCTGTCAGTTACTTTTCCTTATGCAGATTTTTTTTCATGCTGTCTGTCAAAAGAGCTCCATGGGCTGAGATGGGACAGAAGAGGCAGCGTAATGCAGAAGTACTGCTCTCCTCCGCTCCCACCGAGGTGGTCTTTTACCCTAAATAAATACTACTGGAGAGATTGTAAATAAACGGCCGACCACACAGGAAATTATATAGACTTTGGCGATGAATAAACAAAGGGAGACTATCAAACAGATATTCAGCCCTTCAAAAAATATGAATAAAATCTGACTCATTACGCTGAACTTAAAGAACAAGGCTTATGGTAATTTGGGGGATTCATTACTGAAGGATAAAAATGGAATAATTTTCATTTCTCCATTTCCACCAAAAATTTTTTTGAAGCCATGGCAGATAAATGAATAACCTGAAGGTCGTTATAATTATTTAAATGCATATATGTACACACACACATATATATTTATATGTATGAGGGAGACGCACACACACACATCTACATGAGCAATAACAAATTTTGAGTATTGCTTTCAAAAAAATATCAGGATATGAATAATTTTCACTTTAACTTCAAAGTCAGCAGATATTTAAGGCATGCAAAGTACTAGAAACTTGTCACCTGGCCAATATATGTTAAATAGATGGGAAAAAAATATATGTGCATAGGTGTAGGCAAGTAAAGAATATTTTTTCTGCAGAAAAATTCTAAAATGACAACTCTTCGCCGACTGAAGACAGGGACACTTGTTTAACTGGGAATTTGGAAAATACTGGCATTCCAAGAGTTAATTTTGGAAACACAAGGGAATAAATGAAACCGTATTTAGAAAAAAAAATCAATAAATTAAAAACTGGAGGTTAGATAAGCATGAACCTGTGAAGAGAGAGGAAAATGTTTCTTTAATTCTTAAAATGTTTGCATTTCTTATAACACAGCTAAGTTACGGTTGCAAATAGATACTGTTCTCTCATACCTGTAAGACCCCTTAATTTGAAGCTTTGGAGTTTGCGTTGACTCCTTCAGCAGCAGTGGAACAACAGAGACACACTGGGTGCTCAACCTTTGAAAAGGGATGGCATCGCACCTACTCTTGCAGATTTTAAGGGGAATTATATTCTTTTTGTGTGTTTCTCTACACATCTGTATATAAAAGCTTTGCATACCTTTCTTGTTTCAAAGACAATGCTACAGACCAGTGCATACAGTAGTGTAGGCTATATTAATTGCTGCAGTACTTTCATACTTGAAAGTAATAAATAGGCACATATTAAATCCTCTAAGGATTAATTTGTATTTTATCAGCTGTGAAAAGGGCAATTTTTTACATATCCAGACTTAAGAGGTAGCCCTATTAGACCTTCATTGGAAAACAAATTCTGCATATATTTTGTACCAGGGCTTTTTATTTTCTTGCTTTTTCTCCCTTTTCCTGTCTTTCTAAAAGCATTTTGCGTAGCGAGCGGTTATGTAATTTAATGTTGAGGAGGAAATGAGATGTGTTGTGGACAGACACACGCGGCTTTGTAAAACTCTGCCTCCTGTATATCTGCGTGAGCAGTTAAGCGAAAGCCCAATAGAAAATGCCGTTCTGCAATGCGTTAAGTGTCTCACTTTTCTGTGGCATTTGAAATGCACAGTGCTTAAGGTCTTCAGTTTTGATGCATGCATATTAACATCATCGCAGATATCTTTATAGTTATATTTACAAATTATTTGCCATTGCCACTAATGAGTAGTTGTGGGGAGCCCTCCCAGACACAGTGCCGCAGCAGGCAGTTATGAGGAGCCAGTTTTTGCATGCCAAATAGCCATTTTTCTTTGTCTTTCATGGAGTCATCTGTAGGGTTGAGTATTTTCAAGTTCTGTTGCTGTCTTACTTGCATGTTAGCTGCAGGCAATCTGCATCACAGGGAGGAGGCAGTCCCTTGGGGAGGGCCCACTTTTCGGCATTTAGTGGGTTGCTTTGAAAGTGAAGGATGGTAAAAAAATTAGCTCTCTTTTAGGAGTGTTGGAGGACTTGTGCACAACAAACAGATTCATAGTTGAAGGCTCCTGTGGGTTTTTTTTTTTATTATTATTTTTTTGGAAGGAAGGAAGGCAAGTTGGGATTTTTAAAGGGACACTCTGCACTTAGTCTATGCCCAAAAGCTAGAGGTGCTTCCAGCAGATGTGGGGAGTTGGAGCTCATGTCCTGTTGGTCTGGCTGAGGTGGTGGAACCTCCCTTGAAGGGACTTAGCAAAGCAGCAAGATCATTCCTAATGCTTTGCAGTATTGCCAGTATCCTGCACTCTGTCCTTTTACGCTGGGCTTTCTGCATGCTTTCACATGCAGTTGAGCATGTTGGAGCACTGCGTGGTCTGGGATTGTGCCGTCTAAGAGCATGCTTCTCTCTATACGTACTTGGTCATTGCAGTTCAAATTGGCTGGGGTGCACTTGCTGTTGCCTCCCAGTTTGCAGTCTCGAGGGGCCAAGGGCAGGGCTTTCTTATTCCAGTGCCCCTGTACTTTTCGTAGCCGTCCCCCACAGCCCAGCTCCTCCCGGCTCGAGGGTACACCTCGCTGCCAGTTCTTCAAGGGATCTCTACTCCAGAAGTCCATGAAAATCTTCATCAACCCATTTTATAGACATGAGCAATTAAAATATTGGCTCAGAAAATATTTTCTCTATGCATTCCAAATCACAGCAAAGTTTTTCTTAAAAGGCTAAGCTGTATAAAGGAGCACTGTAAATTTTTGTTATCTTCTTCCTCTCCCAGAGCGCACTGCACATTCCCAGTTCATCTGAATTCTTCTTTTACAAAACTGATGGCGGTCTGGGAAAAAGTTTCTATGGGCTCTCGAAACAAATCTGCTGTTATCCTCTTTGCTACCTCTGTCTGGGTGCTCAGTGCTTGTTTGAATAGTAAGGTGATCTTTGATAAAGCAGTATCACAGGCATGGTCAGTAGTGATGGTGATCCTGTGAGTTATTTAAGGACCAGGACAGCTGAAGGGCTACTCAGTGAAATCGTTGTCCACTTGGGACCTCTGGTTTTCCTCTCACCTCTCATGTCACCCGAATTCACACTTGCTGTTGGCACCCACTAAATAAGATAACATCAGCGTTGTGACCCTTCTTTCCTGTTAGCTATTGATATAAAAGTCAGAGGAATATCTTGGCAATTTTGCCTTTTGAGGGCAGAACTGCTATTCTAAACCAGTCTCCAAATATGGTTATGAGAAAATAATGAGTTTTGCATTATATTTTGTTATGCAAAGAATAAAAACATGCTGTACTATGAATATGGTGGATACATAGTGGAATAAAATCCAGTGGACTGTGGGGCCGGTGGAGTGTTTCCTAGGTACAGTTTCAATAAGGAGGTGGAGGTACAATAAGGCATGTTCTGCAATGGAAGAGCAGCCAGCCTGCCTCATGGTAATTACCGTACAGCTTCAGATAGAAGTTTTGCGCTTGCACAAAGGCTGGGAACAGCGATACCCTCTGCAGAATTCCCACTGGTGGCACTGGGAAGCCAGTGGGCACCAGGATAGGAGACTATGAGGGTTGGGGTATCAACATAAAGCATAAGAATCGGGTTTTAGCCAACTTAAAATAAGGTGAAAAACGGTTGTAGTGGCTAAATCCCATGAATGCAGTCAGGTTAGTACTTACGTGATTAAGGGAAGGAGGATTTCTCTCAACAGCGTTGACCTGAGATTGCCAAAGAGTTTTTGTTTTCTTTGGCTTTAATGTGTCATTATTGCTGCACTGTGGTAATTGCTGACCACATTGACTTAATGATAGATTTTCTTCACAAACTTATTTTCTTTCTTATTAAATCGAACGCACACAGTCATATCTTCTGAGTGCTTTAGGACAAAATGTACATCTTTGTTGCTTTATCAAAGAACGATGTTCAAGTAGACACGGCTGAGCAGCTGTGGTGGCCATGTTGCAATGCTCCCTCGGTGTCGGCCCCTCAACGGGTGGTTTCCCCTCCTGACTTCATCACCCTTCCCAAAGCCATGGCCTATTTCTCTCCCAGTTTTTACTCCTAGCAGAACAACTCTGGATGCTGTCGTGATGGTTGCCCTATTTCAATAGGAGCAAACAATAAACCATCTTAGCTTAATATTTGAAAACTATCTTGAAATTATGAAGCAGGAGATGTACTTTGTTTATCACAGTGGAAACGTATTAGACAAGTACCCTTGGTGCATGGAAAATATATGCTTTTAACAGTTTTAATCCTTTATCAATTATTCATATGTGAAGGTTTTTCTGTATTTGTACAGTTTGTTGGAAGGAATAGCAAGCATGCCTGTATTTGTAAAACAGTTTTGTTCGAACTCTACCAGATAAGATATTTAACACACCCAAACATATTTAATTTAAGAAATAAAGAGCCATTCTTTCTGTAGGGCTTTACACATCATTCTTCTTTATTACGCCAGGTTTTGCTCATCATACCATGTTCTTCCTCAGAGGACAGAGACAAATAACCATTCTCTGCAAGGACAATGTGTGTGTTGAATGCATTTTAAATGCTGCACTTTGTTATGATTGCAACCAACATTTTAAATATGCTGCAATCAAATTCCAAAATGACATGAGAAAAATGACATCAGAGAATAAATCTATTAGGCTTCTCAGGCAACAGGAATGTTTGAGCTGGAACATACTTAGCTTGAAAGTTAAAGATTGAGTACAATGTTTATTTTATTTGCTTAAGAGAGGCAAGCCTAATTCATCCCTGTTGTGGAAATCAATGGAGTTACAGTATAAATATACTCTTCAAATATATTTGGCATATTACATGAGTTAAATAGCATTACCTAAATATAGTTTAGCTTTTAAATATCACATGAGATTACTGATTTACTTTTACATTGTGCTAGGTTTGTTTAAACTGTTCAAGGGTGTCACTCATGGCATACATGGTAATTCTGCCGATAGGCCTGGAAGAGGGAAGCCAAAATCAAGTGAGCTTCCTAGGGGAAGTTGTACGACTGGCAACGGCTGGGCTAGCCGATGTGGTGCCTGGCTGCGTAGGTGGAGACTGCAGCAACATCGTGGGTCAGATGCCTATAGACCATTTTATACTTTTCTTATTTACTTGATGGATTGCAGGAATGAGGTCCTGGCATAAGTGCATGGCATGTAGTCATGATGTAAAGAAGGATTTTGGAGATAGCTGAATAAAGAAATTTCCCTTATTGCAACTATTTTGATCCAAAAGTCCTGCAGCTTTTAAGCTATGTTTGGGACAGGGTTCTTCTAAGCAAGAACAGGAATCTAGGGAGGAGCGAACATGCTGGGGCCAACCTTACAGCTCAATCCTTCCCTAGGGCTCTGATGGACCTGGCTCCTGTGTTGTGCACCATGTTTCTCATAAATGGGCTCCCAGCTGGGCTAGAAAGTCCCTCAAGTGGTCATTTGCTATATCATGGACTATTTCCTTGTGTTTCTTATTGGTGTAGAGGAACATGAGCTGTAGGATAAAAGATCCTGGAGAAAAAAAATCCCATTGAGCTTCCTGCTAAGAATGATTCAGGTTTGGAGAAGGAAACATTTTTATCCTAGTAGGATCACCCATCCCTGGGGTCTAGTAAATACTTTAGGAATTTCTGGGCCAAGTCATTCTCCTTTCTGGCTATGCATTAAGGTATTAGCTCCTGTTACTGTTGGTATGAATATTCCTTATACATCTTCCTGAAAAATCCCCTGTAAAGAAAATAAATTATGTCTTACATTCAAAGTTCTTAAGTGAGCATGGCTGGGATGACAGATTTAGCTTGTCTTACATGAAAAAAATAGTAGGAAAAAAAAGTGGTATTCAAAAATGGGATTTGTTTGCCTTCAAAATTATAGCTCTAGTTTCCTCCAAAGGATTGGAGCTGAGCAGGTGTTGCCTAGGTAGGAAAATTTCACTTAAAGATCTCTGAACTGTCCCAAACTGAAGTCCATTCTCATCCATAACGTAATTTAGCCCTTGACAGATATATAGAGCTCTTGTAGCTTTCTGTTCTTCACAAAATCTCCTGAGCTTCAAGTCTCACTGACCAGATGGGTTGTAATTTGGCCTCTGACATGGTGCAGTCCTGCTGGAGGGTGAAAATTACCTGAACTGGCCAACGCCGAGGTCACACTCCCATCTCCTTGAAGTCATTTTCTTTTTCTCAGGCTCCTGCCTCCCGTTTCCCGGCACACGGATCTCTGTTTTCTGCATTTTGAACAGTGCACAACAGCAAGATGTGGAATACTTATCTCCTCAGAAGTCAGATATTATATTTAAATGTCTTAAGCCTCTGCTGAATATCAGTCACAGGATTGATTTAGCCTTAGCGATATCTGACTCCACGTGCAAGATGCTGAGATTGCCCTGTGTAGGGTAGATTGAAATACTTTGTAGTACATCAGGTGTCGGAAACTGCAACGCATGACATATGAATGTGCTTAATTAAGGAGAGCCTTGAGTGCTCTTCCAGACTGAGACCTCATGGCAGAACAAATATTCATGCATATCTTTCATGCATTCATTTTTGGGGCAAAATTAAAAAGGAGTAAAGATATTTCAGAAGAACTCCATCCACCCGCCACCTCCCCTAAAGCCGATACTTCCTCAGCCCCTTACGCCTGAGCGGACGGTGTAAATATACTTTACTTAGGATGAAGTGTGGGAAGCTTTGCTCTTGCAAATAACAAAAACTACAGAGATTTTTGTGATAGCGTTTTCCCTTCCTTCTCTATTTTAATTGAACTGTGTTCTCCTTCCTGCTCGGACACCTGTCTGAGCTCCAGAACAAAATGGGGGGGGAGGTGGGTGGGTGGATAAAAAGTGCATCTAATTCTAGGAATTACCACCTTTTCTTCAGCTAGTTGAGAACAAGGGATTGCCTCTGACCGTTTTGCTCTCCAGGAGAAGTTTTCTTGGGTGGCTCGTCCCTGCAGCCCCCGTGTGATGTCCCTGTGGCGTGGCCGTACCGATAACCGCCAGGTCAGCAGCATGTTTTGCAATGAACAGAATTTACCCTTTCACCTTCACATCCCCCTCCACTCTTGTACACAGCTTAATTTTTTTATTTTTTTTTTTTTCCGCAGCAGAAGTCATTTTTTTGCAGGTGCAAAAAGGAGCTTTTCATTTTCCCTATCTTAAGGAAAAAGTTAGAAAAAATACGCTTTCCTTCCTGAAAGGCAATATTTTGCTTTTAGCACTACTTTATGTGCAGCATTTTTTAGCTCCTCTAATCTTAAATTCAGTACATGAATGGATGGATAATTTCCTCCCTGTCAGTTTTTTCATGCTTCTGAATTATTTACTACTCCCGCAACTTGTAGCTGCGAGCCCACTTATTTCTCGTTGAGCTGTAGCTGTGCGAGAAGCTCCCCTTCGCCCGCTGTCCTGGGGGGCTGCCTCCGTGCTGCCGGGGCAGGCAAAGCCCAGGGTGCCAGGCATCCTCGGAGGGCTGCCCCAGTGGGACCCCCGCAATGTCCTGCAGATGCTAGTCCTTAAGTAGCCCAGCCTGAATCCGGCTAATTTGTCTTCATCATTCATACCCCCCCCAAATCCTGAATCATTTTGGTTGCCCTCCACTGCACCTTTTCAATCTCCGCAATGTTCTGCCTGTAATATAGTGACCAGAATTGCACACAATATTTCAAATATACTCCCACTAATGTCTTATATAAAGTAGTGCCAGAATAACTTGCACTGATTTATAATCCTTACAAATATATATGTTTGTTTAGCTGCTGTTGTTGGTTTTTTTATTGCTGCCAAACATTGAACATATGTCTGGTGGTCTGAAGGCCTGTTAAAGACAACAAATGAATCACATTTTCTACATGACAAAAGAAACCAGGACACTGTCTTGCTTGAGTGGTGATATAAGATAAATTGAAACAACAAAAGGAAAAGAGAGTTTAGGAAAGTCAAGTAATAAGGTATCAGGTTATAAATGAAGTCTGCCAGTGATTGAAGTTAAAAAGTATCCACAGGCACTTCACACTTCTTAAAAAACAAATAAATCGCCCGACAGGGTGGTGATAGCAACCTGTTATCAAAGTATGGAAGCCCCGCCCTTTGGGGAGGATGCAAGGAGTAGGACAGAACGTAAATGGGAATTTTCCCTTTGTTTTGGCCACAGGAACACTCAGAGCAACGTGTGATGCTAATGCACAGAGTCACTCTTTTTTGGGGGTGTTGATGGTGCTCTATTTGTGAGGTTGTTGGGAGCTATGGCTTCTTAACGGAAGCGAAATGCCAGCAGTTGCCTTGCATCTGTTGGGTAGCATTCTGGTTTTGGAGTCATACCATTAATATCCTGAAGTAATGCATTTCAATGGTGTTATTTACAGTAAAGAAGAATTGTGAGTAAAAGTTTTCAATTCTGTGGTTCACAGAGGAGGAAGCGGTATGTTACCAAACGATCTTAGTGTAAAACATACTAAACCATCTCCTATTCCCAAACTAGCCAGAAGGAGGATTGCCATTTTGTGGAAGATGCGAAAAAAAAACTTGCAAGAACTTAAAGCAAGTATGGTCAAGTTGAAGTTACCCTGAGAGGGTGCGGGGAATGGCGGGCCACAGAAGACCTGCAAGTATTTTCTCTTAATTGATACAGCAAGGATTGAACTCAGCTTGTTTCCAGTTCAAGAAGAAGTTTTTTGACGGCTTCCACCTGAACTGGTCTGTGCTACATAGTGCAGGTGACCTGCATTAATGGCCTCATTTTCCCAAGACAACGCAATGATATTAATGTATTGTACCAGGTTTTACCTTGGCTAGTGGCCATTATCGCCAATAAATAATGGCTCATGTTACATCAACTCCTGCTAAGGTCTTGGGACATGAAATTCATGTGTGCTATCAATGTAGATCGAACGTAACCTTGACATTAATCAGACAGGTGGAATTTAAGGCTTCCCCAGGTTTTCCAGTGCCGCTCTAGTAACAAATCATGAAGTTCTTCTGCGGTTTGCTGGTGACGTTCGATATAAAACTCCCCACACCTTCCTTTTGCCCTTATTGTGTGTTTTTTTTGAAATACATTTAATCTATTAATATAACCATTACGGTGTTTACAAATATCTCTGCCTTCCTAGTGCTCTCCTGAATCCTAAATGGGCTCCTGTTTTCCAAGAGCAAACAACAAATGGAGCAGACCTTTGAAGAAACCCACCCTCGATTAATAGTTAATGATGGCTCAGGAGAAGGAACAAAGCCCGTACGATGTGAACACGGATTAGCCCTTTTATAAACACGGCCAAACAGTTTGTAGGAGCGCCGATGCCCGGGAGCAGCCTGCTGTGCCCTCCTGCCGAGACCAAGGCCGGGCAGCAGGCTCAGCACGGGGGGCCAGGGGCCCCCAGGGGCTGCGCCCCAGCTGCCCTCCTCTCCCAGAAAGCAATGAGCTGGTTGATGCAGGAGCATCCCCTGCCGACCAGCGCCGGGCAATAATTGCCTTTGCCAAGGACCCGGGATTAATTCTCCTTCCTCTCCCTGCCCACAGAAATGTCGAGCTTGGCTGGGGCTGATGCCCAGCACGGGGGGCTCAGCCCCACACAGCTCATAGGTTGCATTTGGGTTCACCTTACAAAACCATTAGTCTGCTTTCCCCCCAAAACACTTGGGTCTCGTCCTCTTGCCTGGCATCAGGGCACATCTCCCTGCCAGTGCTGATGGGGGTCGGAGCAGAGGCAGCGCTTTGGAGGTGAAAGACATCGCATCCCCTACCCTCTTCCAGAGCCGTCCTTTCTCACACAGAATATTTTAAGTTTAGGACTTCAAATATTTCTATTAATAAATTACTATGCATCATGTCAAATTAGCATTGCCATTACTAAAAGATTAATAGCGACAATGCGTTGTGGCACTCCATTGCTTCAGGGTAATTTTCTTTTGTTCATGCTTTGGCATAATATTGTATAGCAGAGTGGCAGAACTGCGAAGCATAAATTTTGGCACGGCCCCTCAGCAGAAGAGGTAATCCTCATCACAGCAGAGGGCTAGCAATTAGCTCCTGCTGCCGCTCCGCAACGAGCACGCTGCAACTTTCTGGGAAGGTTGCCTCCAAACTGGGAGGTATCAGGGCTGATGCCGACCGATATCCCTCACACTTCGCAGATAACAAGATAAATCCCGACGTTTATATGTTTTTATTTACTAAGTGCTCGGGAGGAATAAACAACGATAATTTGCATGTGAAGCCTTTTTATTTTAGCCTGTGAATAATTGGTGGGTTAGCGATGGTGTGTACGCTTAAGTGTGCATCACGCCAACAGTCATCTCCCCTTTCATAAATTCTCGACCCTAACTGGAGTTTACAAGGGAAGAAATTACTCTCGTGCCCATGTCCCTTTCCATCGTGCTTGTAAAAAAAGGAGTAACTTTCTTTCCCTCTGCCTCCTCAGGTAGGGACACGACACCAAAGCAATTAAGCAACGTGTCCTAGTGGATGCGGTTTGAAATAAAGGGTGGGAGTATATCGTGTGGCACGCTTTTATCTCAAAGATATACACGAGAATTTCGTACCTGCAGTTTAATGATGGACAGGGAGAGGAAAAGCATCTAAATCTCATTTGGAGACACAAGCTTTTTTATTTTTTACTGTCTTAACAAATGACTTTCACGAGTGAAATTATTGCGTTATCATCCGTTTGACTTCATGCTGGATATATCCAGGAAAATATCTCCATGATGGCTCTGTTTCTTGCTTAAATATCAAGTATTGGTATTTTTAATGTTTTTGTAAACTATATATTTTAATACTTGAGAAAATGTATCTCATAAATAAGCTTTATTATCTGTCAAAAAGGATGAAAATATAACTTTACATTTCTGTTTTAAAGTAATTTTAGTGCCTATTAGCTATAAAGTAACAGTTATATATAATTTAGAGTATGTAGTCACTCGAAACAACTTGACATTTTCACACAAACACAGAACCTTAATAATAGTCTTGGGATTTCATTGGAAGTATACACCACTACAGGATATTAAAATAACTTATGGTGCACTGTAATTCTTGTTTTGTATTTGTCCAAGTAGTTTTGAAGCATGCTATAAAGTAGAAAAATAAAAACCTAAGCTCCAAAGTCAGCTAAGCTGCATTCTTAAAGTTATAGCGGTCTTTTCATATTACGTATGATTAAACCAGCTGACATTTCTAGTTGTCATCTTTCCCTTCTTCCTTCCTATTAATATGCTATCCTTAAAATGGAAATGCTCTGCATCCTGTATTTTTTATTTAAAGCTCCTGCAATTGTTTGCTCTAAAATAATGATGCTGATTGTATGCATTCAGGGATCGTAATAAGAGCATGAAAACAGTAATTTACTTGTTGATCTTAGAGTAGACTCCAGGTTTGTGCAATGAAGGACTTTGCCGCGCTCACACGCGGTTGAATGCTTCTGGCTTGGACTCAGATCGCTCCAAAAGTCCGACGACACTTGTGCCTATTGTTCCGCATCCCAGGCAAAATCGAAACCATGAGGGCAACGGTCAGAGACTTACCAGTCTGACTACGTTTGTCTTGAAACGATGTGGAAAGAAAAAAAAAAAAAAAAAAAAAGGAAAATTGCAAGTTTTTCATAGATTTTTTTGGAAAAAATAACCCTAAAGACTTTATTGTGATTAAAATTTGCTCAAGATTTAACTTGTTCTTTTAATTGTAATTGAAGTAGCCTGTCGGTAGGGATTAGGTGAGTGTGCAGATGTGCACAAAAATTAATATGAACTTGGAGGAATAGCCTCATTGGCATAAAAGGGCTGACCAAATGTTCACAGATGGAATCTGAGAGGACCCTTATTGAATAAGCTAGTAGGGCCCAATTGGGCCATTTCTGCATCAATCCCATGTAGTCTGTTTGGAAAAGGCACCATCCAGGCCTTTTCTACGATAATTATTCTCATGCCTGATCCATTACTTTTTTGATTTGCATTAGGGTTGCTCAGTGACAGCACCACCACTATCAACGAGAAAAGGATTTAAAATGCAGTTTGAAGAAGACTGTGTGCGGCTATGTTGATTTTTTTTAACTTTCCTTACTACAATGCGGTTAGACACAGACATTAAGCGTATTAGTGTTGTAGTCAAATGGAATCCAGAAGATCTTGCATGTAAATAAATAAAGACCTTGCTCTGTCAAGAAACTTCCAAAACCTGGGGATCCCCGGGGAATTTGGAATAAGGAATGAATCTGGTGATATGAAAGGAAATAAATTTTAAATACTACCGCATATAATCAATGTTTCTTTCTTCCTTTCCTTTCTGTCCCACTCCAATGTTTATCTCACTCATATTTTAATGTTGCTTTTAAACTGTTGAATTTATAAAAATGCATGTGAAAAACAACCCCTATCCATAAGTTTTTCTCTTTATACAATTCTTCCCAGGAGTCCCACTGAATTTGTACACAACAGAAGATAGCAGAAATGAAATGTAATCATTAAACTGTGAAATATGGAAATATTCCTAGCAACATAGTAAAGCTGACAAAAGACTAATTTCAGCAAAGCAGTTTTTAAACAATACTTTGGGGTATAGAAGCACCTGTTACATGGATTGAGGATGGATGTCATTACCATGCTTGGGTGTAGTCAAGGACTACACTGCACTGGTCTCTCACCATCGGAGCCGTGCTTTATAGTGGTGCATGGGTCACCCTTTCCCATGGAAAGGCAAGGGAGGGCTCAGAGGTCTGAGGGGTTTTTGCCAAAGGACTCATTTCCTCCATGGTCTACCACAACTTTTCTTTGGCCTGACCGTAAACCTTTAATCTCTGCCATGAGAATTTTATCTGAGGCCTCATCTAAGCCTTGAGAGCTTCCTGAGCTTCTTAGGACTTAATATGAGTCACTGCATAGAATAAAAGCAAACAGAAATGGCTCTGAAGGGTTCCTGCCGGTCAGTGTAAAGTCTTGTTTGGGATTTTCAAAACACGGTTGGGCTGGCTTGTCTCTGCTGCTGCGTAGGTTTTACTGCTGAATCAGTCATCACTTCTTGCTTCTGCTGATTAGAGCTGGAGCCCTTTATCTCAGCTTGTCTTGCTGCTCGAATTTGTTCGTTTGAATAAAATATATTTGCGGTTCAGACCCATTCTGATGTGGAGTTTGGTTTTGCAAACCTGAAACAGGAATTCTGGCCCATTTTTAATTCTGTAGGAGTTAATCTCACTGCCATATGTTTCCATAAAGTGAAAGCATCTGGTCAAATAAACAGAGAGTGGCTAATAATAATATATATATTTGACAGGTATGTGATGTTTATTGCTTTGAAACATCCCCAAAGAATGCTGCAAACTACTTCATATCTAGGAGTCGTTTCACCCATCTCTGAGGCTGGAACCAGGCATGGTTCAGCCATGCAGAGCCACACAACAGGACCACTTTGGAAAAGAAATGAAGAGGGTTTCTGGAGCCGGTTGAAACCGCATGGGAGGTTTGGAGAAACAGAAGGAGTGTGCCTTCCAGATGCTTGGTGCCGGGGAACTGTACCCCTCTGTCACGTGAAATCTCTATGGGCTCCTCCGATGACCTGGAGATGGCAGTTCTTATCGCACAGCCTGAGGCATGGCATCAGCACACAGGGCATCGTGTGCACTTTTGGCATCCCATGCCCTGGCTAATGGTATGTTATTGTGTGGCTTTGGTGCAACGTGAGATTTCAGCAAGGAGAATGTCCATTATTTTAAAAGTGCCCAGCTTTTTTCTTAGGTTTTCATGTCCTTCCTAGATTTAGAAGTAGAATTAGATTTATTTAAGAAGAAGGAAGTTTGGTGTTGATAATGCCAGTTGTTTGCTTTGGATTGGGAGATTCACTTGATCAGGGCAACTCAAGAATAGCAGATAAAAGCTGGGAGAACAGAAACAGGACTCTGTACGACATTGCAACAATTTACCTCCCTGAAAATCAGGAGGTGGATGCTTCTCTTCCTTACTCTCTAGGATTTTTTTTTTCCCCGCTAATCTTTTACTGCTAGTGCAGAGGGAGGAGAGGTATTTGTGTTGTTGAGAATTGGGTTGGATTTTCAAAGCTCTAAGGTGCTTGGTATAGCCCACCAAACCGAGGGAGCTACAGGTACGCAGTATTTCTGAAATAGCAGCTCCTGCTTGTATTTTATGGGGAATATTTGGTGATATTATCTATTAAAGTTCAGATTCTGGTACCATAACTCAGATTGACTGGTACCATCCAAGAGAGATAGGATCATAAATAGCAATCTAGCCACTGGAATTTGGATGCAACTCAGTACTGATTTTTTCGTTTGCTTTGCTTCACTCCTTTTCTTTACTTCATGCCTTTTTTATAGCTTATAGTTGAGTTTTTATGGTATTGCTGGGCATTTTTACATGCTCAAATATGTGGAAATTTATAAATAAATAAAGCAATTCTGGAATTGAAAAGCACAATAATATGAATCACCTGGCTGTGAAAAAGGTATGTAATCAAAAACTTGTTTTGCCTCTATCTGTCTGGGGTATAATTTCAAAATGTTTAAAAAACATTTTTTATTCTTTTTTTTTTTTTTTTTTTAAGCTGAGTCTCATCTAAATAGCTGAGAAGGAGGGAAAAACATTAGAATATTGATCAAATAAATAGGCACAAGGAATAGAAAATTAAAGTGCCGAATGTCAGCGGGATTGTGATAAGAGAGCCCATGTCCCTGTAGCTAGGGTTTTGTAGCTCCTAAAGGCAGCAGGTAGATAAAGGAGCGCATGGAACCAGGAGGAGTTCCCTGTGGGACTGCAGATGACATTGTAACAGATGACTCCAGATGACAATGTAAGAGGAGGAATGGAAAGAAATTATATTAACAAACTGTTGTCGATGGTTATAATAAGATTTGAACTGCTGAATAACCGAACCTGAAAGACCAACATATTTTTCAAGATGGTTTAGAAGGAGCCCGCGATTGAGTGTGTCAAAAGTCGCAATTATGTCAAGAAGTATTACAAAGGATGGATTCCCAACATCAGACACAATAAGCGTATTATTACAAATCCTGATGAGCAGAGCTTCATGGCTGATCAAAAAAAAAACCCACAAAACAAATCCACAGTGAAACTTTTGTAATAAATGATATCCTTAAAATGTGTGTCTTATGACTCTTCCTCTCTCCTAATAGCGATAGGAAAAATAGATTGAAGTCTGGTTTACTGATTACTAGAAAATACGGGGATTAAAAAATCCATTTAATACAGTTACTTTTTTAGAGTTGTAGATAGTCATAGTGGATAATAATACCTTTTTGATATTTGCAATATGTGAACCTAGATTTTCTCAGCAAACTCTCAGATATTGGCTCCAAGGGGTATGCTGCTGGATAAAGATTTTGTTTCCCAAATTCTAAGACTGAGAGAGAAGCACATGAAATCATGGATTTTTTTTGTTGTTGTGGGAAGAGGTTCTATAATAAGTCTATCAGTTTTCTGGCATAAATTTGTCAGGGGAATATATGTGTCTAATACATATTTTTGATGATTGATAATGGTATTCCGAGGCTGCTAAATAAGGAAGCAAGACATTTTCTTTCTATGTTTAAATGATGGGAAAAATAGCCTGAGTGTTATAAAATGACAAAGACATTACTAGTCCAGAGTTTTTTAAAATTATGAAAATTTTAGCTGCATTTAGTAGACTAGCTAGTTTTGTCAACGAGGACAACGATGTGCTTAATATTAGCAATCCATTTTTTTTCTTTGTGTGACTCACACTTGCCATGTGTAAATATTAAGAGGTTCAAACACGAAATCTCTGTAACTCCATTCCCAAACAAAAATAGAAAAGGCAATTCTACAACATCATAAATGCAAGATTTGGGTCTTGTTTTCTTTGCCAAACATGCTAGTGATTTGCAAATTGTGTTGTTTATGTCGTTGGGTTTGCTGCCACGTGCACGTTGCTGCTTCTCCTCCACAGCTTCCAGCAGGGAGCAAAGGGCTGGAAAAGTCTATTGAAGATCCAAGTGAGTGACTGGCTAGAAATGGGGAAAGGTTTTGTTCTGGAGCTGTTTGGTGGGATTTTCAGAAGTAGTTTAGCACCATGCTTAAGAAAATGGTTTCATGAAACATGAAAGTTAGGTGTGTGATCGCTGCTGAAGATGTGCCAAACGCCTTCTGGCGAGGTGCATCTTTAAATACCATCAAAGCTTGCTTTATTTGTACCTTAATTTAGCATTTGTGTTGGGCCCCTTTTTACCCCTTTTGTCTGAAAATGTCTTTCTGTCAAGGTTGCAGCTTTGGCTGCTGCTTTGTTAGTCTGCAGTGCTTGAAGAAGCTCTGAGAAATAAAATTTGCAAGAGCACTGGATGAAAAAATCTATCTTAATTAGATGCTTATTGAAATCTAGCACAAACTGTATACGAAACATAATTTCGAAACCGAAACAAATATTTTTCTATTTATATCTACTCGCTAATATAGATACCTAACGCCAATGTCATGCACAGCTTTTCTGAAACAAATGGGAAAATGGAGATTGCTGCTGACCTCAGAGCTTTTCTAAAATAAGTTTCTCAGATGATTGTAAAAATCTATAGTACAGTCATTTTGCAGTAGTCCATAACTTTTTGTGCGTTGAACTTTATGTGCAAAGAATGATGCTGTATAGGAGGGGGACATCTCCTGCACGGATACGGGACTGTGCTCACTGTTTGCAGTCTTCTATTTTTGTCACTGGCGTCCTGTTTTATGAAGGAAGATTCTTTTTCTTAGTGCTTGATATGATGTGATATGCAATATAATATTCAGTATTGAATTCCAAGACTTGGTGTTCTTATTGTTTGTCATCCATGTTCTTACCTTGTAAAAAATCCAATAAGGGAAAAAGCCTGAAAACTTCGTATTTTACATTTAAAAAAAATCAGTTTCTGATGTAGAAGAAGAAAAACTGGGTCCAAAAAATAATTTATTATTACCTGAAAAATGGTGAAATGCAGTAGAGGAAAAATGGGGACACGAACCTTGAGAAAATTTATTTCTTCTGTGTTTTCATCTTCCTGTCTGGTTTGGTTGTCACCGACCTCTGCCAAAGTACACGGTCTTTCCAAGCACATGTGCCTGCCACTACACCAAAACCTTGTGCTTTACCTACACATTCCTTTGCATGCCCAGCTGGGAGGGTCTTCACTGGGGCCAGCTTCTGCAGAGGTACCTGCCCCTGTTGACCCCTCCATCTCCGCTTTGCTCTCCCACAGCTGGGACCACCATCGTTCACCCCAGTGTGCACCTCCTGAGAAATGGTTAAATAAGGTTGGTTTTATTTGTGGAAGTACTCCTGGAGCCAAGCATCACACAGGGCCAAGCAGGGCGTAGCTTCCTGGGAGGAAGGACTCTCAAAATCCCTCCTGAGGGCTCCTTCCCAGGGGTAACCGCTGCCGCCGAAGATGCCTGCACAGGATGGGTGCTTGGGCTTCCCTTCTCCTCTGCTCTGAGCTCTTGCTCCCAGGAATACACCAGAGAGACAAAGAGCCTTTCATGAATGCAAATTTCAGTAGAAGTTATTTTTTTTTACTTTCATGGAGGAAAAAAAAAAAAAAGAAAAAGAAATCACAGGAACAGCGCGGCTTCCCCACAAATCTCCAACTAACCCTTGCACTCAATTAATCTTCGTGACCTTCTAATGCCCTGTGCCATGAATTGTACCTTGAGGTTAGGAAATAGGTCTTGTAGTAGTTCGCAGCGACTCTTATATGGCTTTTGTGTTCTGAGCCTTCAGATGTTGTTGATTTGAATTTGAAATGTCTCTCATGCATAATGTCTTGATCTGATAGAGCTTTCACTTTTAAAGCTGAGCTTTAATTTGTTTAATCTGGCATATTCTTAATTATACGAGCTGTAAATTTTATTGTATTGTAAAGCCCTGAAATACACGCATAAAGATGCGGTGCCAAGGTATGATTGATTAACAGGACCGCCTTGCTCTTGGGTGTGACAGTAACGTGCACGGGGGAAGACAGGGGGTGGCTGGAAAGAAAATCCCAGTGCAGTAACACCATCCTACAAACGCTTGTGAATCTGTGCCATTAACTTTGCAATAGCTGCACGTGGGCCAGAGGCTTGGCTGGGATAAATGGGGCCCATGTTTCTGGCCCGTAGGGTTATAAGAAAGAGCATAATGTGGGAAAGGGTAAGCTAAATGAAAAAAAAAAAAAAAAAAGGAAATAACCAAAATATCTTCCTGATGTCTTGCTGGGAGATTGACTTCAGCCCCCTTGTCATTCATTACTACGTGGTTTCCAGACGGTGTGGCCAGGACTGGTGCTGCGTGACGATTCATCCTTCAGTAGGTGTTGCCTACGCTCAGTGCGAATGGGACCAGCAGCAGCGCTAGCAGAGATGGTGACATGCTAGAGCAATGAGTGAGGACACACAATTATTTCATTATTCATGCATGGGATCTCAGGAGACTTGCTATGAAATTTCGGCTTCAGAAACACCGGCTTTTCTTCTGGAGAGCCGAAGAAACTGCTCCGCTAGCTTAGCCAGTGGAAGTAATCTAGCAAGGCTTGGTGTTTGATACAGTCAGGTCAGGAGAAGGCAACCATACAAAAGGTCTTTTATTTTAAAGCAGGACATGGGGCCAAGCTTTGCACCCCGAGCGATGCTGTAGTGCTGTTTCTGAAGCATCGAGGTAGAGCTCGGTGCAGTTATCCCTGTTCTGCGCAAAAGGGATGGCATTATCCGCACGGTCTGCCTTGCCCCGTTCTCTAGGCGGTGGCAGCAATCGCTAGCGCCTGAATTTTCCAAAAAGCTGGTCATTGTCAGCAGTCGCGGCGAGTCGGGGAGACGCGGAGGGGGGATGTCTGTATAGCTTCCCTTCGCCCGTCTCTTCCTATATCTTTCTTTAGGGGGCTGTTGGAAGCGGTGCCAAGTTTTGTGTGCTGCCTCTGTAACTTTGGTTGCATGCTGCCTTTCATCAGGAACTTTGCGTGGTCTGTCTAGCAGGCGCAGATAGTCGGCAGTCATCTGTCACCTCCAGATAAAGATGGGACAGTTTGTGAAGTGACTGATGGCTTTTGCTAAGTCTTCTAAGTATGATTAATGTGTAAAAATTTCTAGGCGGGTGATAGGTAAATAGGCAAAACAGAGGCACTCTCCTCAAGCCAGTTTCTGCATGTCCATTCACATGCTTTGATCAGACGGAAAGGTTACAGGAGCCTGCTGATAGCCCGAACCACTGACTAACAGAAAACAGACACAGTCAAGACATATCAAAGTCCCAGGTCCTAGAGTCGTACGAGTACACAAAAGTCCCCTCTCCTAGAGAAAGTTAAGACTACAGCCTTAGCGGTTGAAGAGAAGAGGCTGAAAAATGTGATTCATTCTGTAAAAGCTTGTGCAATCCAAAGTTTCATTCATTTCTCCTGCAATTACATGATTTAGAGAATCTGATTCATGACTCTTCAGTGGTGAGAGATGGGAATACTATGATTAAAGAATCAGCAAAATACGCGTTGCTTTCGATTGCATAATTGCTGTGGTGCTGTAAAGAAGAGTCTCGTTAGTTGTGTGTTACACAGAGGTCTTCAGCCCATCCTACCCATCTGTTAACAATGCTGCGTTGGGGGTAGAAGACCATGTTGGGGGTAGAAGACCATGTTGGGAGTAGAAGACCACTTTGCAGTAGAAGACCTTATCTGGCCACCTGGGTCTTTTTGTTTAGGAATAGAGTTGCATTAGTGGAAGTGATTGCTCTCTCTGCACTTTGCCTAATGTATAGCTAGAGTTCGACACGTATGTAGTGACTTTAAGTCAACTGGTATTTCAATACTTACATTGCGATTGCATTTCTGAGTGCTTCGGTCTTTAAATGTGCGTGCACACAGTTTCAGGTTATCTGTCTCTGAAGGCTCTTTGTGCTCCAGTAGGCTCATTTAGTTCACCAATGGCAAATTAATTACTCTCCAGCCTGCTATTTATTTTAATGTACACAACAGAAAAGTATCATATAGATAGGCAGATATACAGCTTGCCAGCTTACATTATTACTGACATGGCAGGTAAGGGCTCAACTTCTGGGTGTCCTGGATGTCCAGAACTCGCTTCACAGCCCACAGCTCTCCGAGGGCTTGCTGCTTCCAGGAGCTGCTCCCTACCATAGAACCAAGCCCACGACACACCAAAACCAAAGAGTCCTACGGACGCTTTCCTCCTCCTTGCACTGAAATATATCTTGCTTCTGTCTAAAGGGCTTGAGCCACTTGTGATCTCATCCTGCCAGTTGGAATCACTGGGGGACATGTCATTGACTTGAGAAAATGGATCACGCGCATACTGGAGGGTGTGTCATGCAGTAGCTCGAGCGCTGCAATTCCCCAAAATAATCAGAGGACGTAAAATTGGTTTCGCCAGTTACGGTTTTTCCAGATAACCCTTCAATTTTACCTACTGTTTGAAGGCTAATATACTGCTTGTTGCTGCTGCTGAAGGTTTGTTCTGAAACCAGCCATCATTTTTGTACTTTCATGCATATCTTTGGAAAATGATGAAAATATTTCATTGCAAACCAGAAAGCAAAAAAAAAAAAACCAAACCCCAACCAGTAAACTTGTGTACAGTGAGATAAAAATCAGGGTTTCATTACTTATTTATTTATTCACTTATTTAAAAATCTTTAACCAGAAAAATTCATTAAGATGCAATATCTCATGTACAATGATGGCCTAGGGACGGGAGATGGATTAAAAAATGTAAATACTATTGGGTCTAATGTGCGTACCATTAACACAAATATGAAATTAATGTAAAAGTTTCTGACAGTGCAAACTTAGTTTTAACTCTTTAAATATATGTTTAAAATAGTGTAGAATGATGGTAGGCTTTGGCAGATGATAGATGCAGTAAACAAGTGCGTCTCAAAAGAGACAAAATGTCAGCAAAATAATTGCCTAGCAGTACTTCATATCAATTAATTCATTTGTATTTAATTAAAAGGAGCCATAACAATTGGCTGCTAGATAAAAGCCCCTTAGCTCTGGAGTCTTCTATGCCTTTCTTAGTTTTCTGGGGCTGGATATTGTTAGCCTTTTTGAATAATTCAACCCCGATCTATTTCCTAAACAGAAAATCTATCTTTGAGTTATTCCCTTTTCTGCAGGGAAGCAGCAATAAACAGTAGCTTTGTGCGTCTTATAAATGACAATGAGGGAGACGAGGGATGGGATTTCGAAAAGTACTTGAAACCAAAAATGTTGGGGTTCCTAAATCAGTTATGTGCTTCTAAAGACGTACGTTATCCAGGATGACTCTAGTGAAGCCACGCAGAGGGTGAGTGAGTGCAGCACTGGCCTGGCCATTGCTATAAAGCCCCAGCAGAAGTGTGGCCACGACATCTAAAATCATTTAACTTTTCCTCTATGGCAGTGAGATTCATTTTATGATGGATAATTTCTACATCTGCTCCTATACACGGCCAGGTCTGCAACCCCTTCCAAACAGGTGAGGGTCGGCCTCTTCTCCCTGATAATGGGCAAAAGGACGAGGGGAAATGGTCTGAAGTTGCTGCAGGGCAGGTTTAGGTTGGACATTAGGAAAAATGCTTCACCAAAAGGGTTGTCAAGCACTGGATGGGGCTGCCCAGGGAAGGGGTCGAGTCCCCATCCCTGGAGGGATTTAAAAGCCGGGCAGTTGCGGTGCTGAGGGCCAGGGTTTAGTGGTGGGATGGCAGGGGTAGGTTAATGGTTGGACTTGACGATCTTAAAGGGCTTTTCCAACCTAAACCATTTTATGATTCTATGATTCTATTGTACTCACTCAGAGCTATTGAGTATAAGCCTGATCTGTAGGTCTGGTTTAAACGCCCCTGGTACCTGTGTGTAAAACCCGTCAAACAAGGGTTTGGTGGCTGCCCGTACACGTGCCGGCAGTGCTGGTCCGCGTGCCACCTCCCACCTCAGCCCCGCACCCTTGGCTATCTCACTCCCAAAGCTGTCCTGGGTCTGCACACTTGAGCAGAGCCCCAGCGTGGTTTTCTTTTCCTTGTCAGCAAAATGGCAGCTTTTGATTTATCCTGTTTTTTTCTGTCTGGAGTTAGAATAAGCCACTGTTTTATACTAAACCATGCTTGCTGAGTGAGCAAATTACTTTGTTCAGAGCAATCAGTGATTTCTTTTATTGTTTATTGTCTTAACATACTGTTTCCTAGCTAACTCACCAAATCTGATAACCTGTGGTGCCTTTGTCAGTCATTAGTGCAAATTAACAAAGTTCATTACTAAACAAAAAGTGAATAACATAGCACCTTCCATCACATGTGTTACGAGGTATCGTCTCTTACTACTCCACCTCTGGAGACAACTGTTACTGTGGTACTGGACAGCTGACCTGGGGAGACACTCTGATTTTAAGAATAAAACATGAAGAATTTGGAGCTGCTTCCTCCACGGATGCCATCAGCTGCTCTGGGGGCAGACAGAGGCATGCAGTTACGTGTTTCAGGATGGTGGCAGCTATAGACTTTTTTTCTGGTAAATCATTAAGACCAGGAAAACGTTCATCCCTTGAATGTAAATAGCGAAGTGGCATAGATGTTTGTGCAGCAAACCGTTATCGTGGGCCAAGTCTTCCAAAGTCCAGGCTGACTTGCCACCACAGATCTTCGAAATAAGATATTTTGAGGGGAAGATTGCAACGTCTGCTGCTGTGAGCTGCAGCATCTCCTCAGTGACGTTTGTTTGACACTGTCCGTAGGCTTACTGGTATGGCTCCCCCCTGTCTTTGGCATAAACCAGAGGAAGTGTTTGCCGAGGGAGTAGAGTTAGAGGCATCTAAACATCACTCCAGAGGGGTGCAAGAGTGGCAGGAGTCTGTCCCTGGGATCTACTGCTCCTTGGGTTGCCTGCGCTGGAGGTACCCCCTGCTTCAGGAGGAGTTCCCCTTGTGGATTTACGACTGCCATCATTTCTTCCCATTTTTGGCTTCCTCAAAGAGGGAAGCTCTCTTTTGCCCTGCGTGGTGGTGGTGGTGCGGAAGGGTTAACCCGTGTCAGCTCCCCCCTCTGCCTGCTGAAGTGCCTTGTTTGCAGAGGATTGATAGAGCACCCTTGAGAGAAAGATTCGCATTTTCACTGTTCCGTGTCAGGGAATGAGGTTGTGTGATTTTTGTGTCATTTTGCACTACTATATTTCTTCCATTAGGAATTCTAATATTTCACAACCTCTGTCAAGGAAACTGCTACTCCTAATGCATGAGGTGAATGCATTCCAGATGGCCTCATAATCCAGTTCAGGTTTTTCACATACATTATTTCAGTTCCACCACGGGCCCAGGCTCAGGTTTGCCAAAGCTGGTTTCATGATTCATTTGCAACTGCAACAAGTTAATCCCAGAGCGAATAGCTATGTCCACTTCAGGTGAATTCTTCTTGCACGCTGGCTCCAGACGTTGGCTGGTAAGAGGTGCTTCCAAAATAGCAATTTATGTTCAGCACCCTCGTGCCAAATTCTTCCCTTCTGTATCCATGGCCAATGGATCAAGGAGATGTTTCTAAAACAAGAGGTTCCTTAATTTATGAATAGTATTAGCTAGGCATTGAAACTGGTCCCGTTCAATGAACGCACTTTAAAGCATCAAGAAAAAATTTTTGAAAGGGGAAAGCCCAATGAGCTATGCACATAAAATACCAAAATTTAAAATATTTCCATGGATTGAATAATGATCAGTTCTCATTTCATTAATTCCCAGTTCAACAACTGAAGCAGTAGCAAACAAGCAAAGTACAACTTTATGCAGCTTTCCTGAGGTTCATAGGGCCAGCCTTGTTTTCTGTTTGTTTCCTTCTATATTTGGTTTTTTGTTTTTGTTTGGGTTTTTTTTTTTACAGAGCTTTTGTATTGTGTTGCTTTACACCATTGTTTGTTTGGAAATTTCCACAAGGCTGTGCTGGATATTAAATACAATTTTCTATTTACATTTTGATAGTGAAACCTTTTACTAAACATTGCCCTAGTTCTACTGCTCTGTGGGACCCTTGTCACAGCCACGGAGAAGCCCAGCTGAAGACAGAGCTGTCTCCATCCCTCTCGGTCTCCTTTCTTCTCCAGCATATTTGTCTCCATCACACCAGCTGAAATGAAATGATATTTCCTGAGCACTGACCTCTTTGACGCTTATGTGGACTCAGCGTCTTAATTGCTGTTAGTGTGAATCATCTAAAGCTGGTGCATAATTTCTCGAGACATTTATGGGAGATCTACAGTAGACATTTACTCCAAATAACAAAAATAAAGAAATCCATAAATCCCATGAAACTTTCCCCTACTTCATTTTAAGTTGTTTATACAAGGAACTTCATGTCGTAATAACACTTTTTGGCCTTCGTTTGATTGGAAATTTCTATTAAACCGTTATGAGAAAATAACTTTATGCTTCAGGTTTTATGTTTCAATTTGATTAACAACAGGCTTTTACAAGGACTCCAGCACCGCTGCCTATACTGTACGCATCCGCCGTTATTACACTGGCTGTTTTTCTGTACGGAGTGGACTTTATCAAGAAAACGATATTTCCTGCATGTGACATTTTGGAAACGTATTGTATGTCATATCCCTGTCTTAAACGCTGTTAGTGCGAATCATCTGACTCTGGTTTATAATCTTTGTCCTATATTTATAGCAGACCGTTGCTCTGTAGTGTTCTAAATTTCCTGCTTATGATGCAATGGCAAAAGTCATTAAACATTAGCAGTAATAGTATTTTCACTGTAATAAAGTGTTAATTACTTCCACATGTTAATCGAGTTGGGGGGGTAGAGAGATTTTTGCTATTGTTACTGTGCCTAAAATAATTTCCATGTGATAATTTTCCAGGATATCAAAAACTGAATAATTATGCACTAATTAAGAAAGTAGAGCCTGCTCTGGAGTTAAGACTGCATTAATTTTAATGTTTTTACAGTCCTTTAATTGGGGAAAGGGCTGTAAATTGAGAGCTGACGCACTCTCCTACCATAAGCAGGCCTGCCTTTGCAATCTGCCTCCTATATACCGCAACCCAAGGTCAACACAAGTTTGCAAAATCCCTCTGCTCTTCATACGAAATGTATTGGTGGTGAAGCGTGCATCTATCACTCTGACAAGCATTTAACTCTCCAAGAGCACATGCTCTCACTTCTTAAATTATTAATTGCATTAAATACATTTTCATATCGCGGACTGTTTGCTACAAACTGTTCCCGGGCAGGGAGAGGCCGTCCCCCCGCAGAATGAAACAGTTTTGCCTTCTGTTGTTTGGGCTGGGAAGGGCTCGGTTTCGGGAGGCTGATGCTGAAGGGCTGTGGATGAAAGGCGCCGCGCTACCGAAAATTGCTGAAAAAGTCACCCTTGCAAAGTCTTTTTTTTTTTTTTTTTTTTTTTTTAATGTTGATCAGTTGGCTTCGATTTTCCCCCTCTCTTTTGTTCTGCGCTGATGTCTATAAGTCCATATTGTTTTGGTTTGTTTATACCTTTACACTTATCAGCTCGTGCAGTTTTCCAGGGTATTCTCCCTGTCACACCATTATCACAGGCAATGGCATCATCATCCGCTTCATTATCATCTCTGGGTCATTCCAGCCCAGAATGGCTTCGTGTTACAACTAAAAGGAGGAATCTGGCAAATGGATCATATTATCTCCCTCTCTCACTCCGGCATTTGAATGCATTATACAAGATGCAGTCTTTATATTAACAGGCACCATGACCTTTGCCTGTAACATGTTTATTTTAGCAATACTTGCTAGTGCTGCTGGAGTTCAGCTCTTGCCAGTTCCCGATGCTATTGTAAGCCCTGTGTTTATACCTTGCTCATGCCAAATCGACTCCCAGACTGCAGGGGAAATGTTAAGGCCCAGGTGGGAAAGTGGAGCTGGGGAGGGATGCTGTCCTGGGGGGCTGCTCCCAGCCCTGCCCCGGGCAGCGGTGCTGGCTGCGGAGGGACCCCCTCCTGCCACCACCAGGCAGGCTCAGACCTGGGGGTGCTGAGGGCTTGTTGGTGGCAGAAAATAAAAGCTCGCTGGATCAGTATTTGCAGTTAACTCTTGAAAAGTCCCACCCAGATTCCAATGAGAGCATCGTATGGTAATCAAGGTTTGACGCAGGCAGGATAGTCCAGGTCATGGAAGTGTAAGGGATTCACATCATTTTAAAGCAAAGATTGCTTTAAACCAGCAATGATTCAGGGGAAAACTTGCTGGGAATATATTTGGGGTGTGGGTCCCCAGATGAAGATGCGATTAGAAACAGCGAGGCCTTTTCACTGCAAGGATGAACTACCCACGGGAACCTTCCACAGACTTTGACATTTACCTGCGCCTCTGAGCTCACATTTGGTGGAGTTTTGAATCTCAGACCTTCTTCTTGGTATCCCCTCTCTTCATTTCCATTGGGTCCTTAAGCAAAGCACCTCAGGCATTAATAGAAAAATATTTTACTAGCATGCATGTGTATGCTTATTTGGTTTACTTGTGGTTTACTTACAGCTTAATTACAGATCTACTTGAATATCTCTTCCACGGGAAAACTTTTGCAAAGCAATAGGAAACCCACCACTTCCTTAATCCTCATTTTTGGGGTACCCTGTTGGTACAAGTACAAGTCTCCATCCGACCTTTCCTGGAGGCCTTGTGGGACAAGCCCTGACCAGGGCTCCTTTTAAAATTTCCTCAATTTTCTGCTTATGTGCATTTCCTGATAGCAATATTTTAACGACATTACTGGTGTCAAAAGCAATGAATGGCATAATTTCAAAGAAGTAGGTGTAAATACCTTGACTGTAGGCATAAGCGCAGATCACCTTGAGCCTCCTCCATGTCATTTCAACAATAAATATTGAGAAGATGGTAGATGTTTGCCAGTACTGCAGGACAACATAAATTTGAGACACTTTTAGAGGTGTTTCCAAAGTGTGTTGATGCATTTTGATGCATTTCCCTCTGTAACAACGTGAAGCGACATAAGCTAAAATTGAGTGGCTTGGCAACATCTTTGCAGTTTACTGCTCTCTGCTAAAACAGCACAGAGAAATAACCCCTGCCTTCTGGAGGCGATGGTTTGAAATGCAGTGAGTGAAAGTCAAAGTCAAATTTCTCTTCGTCCCTCATCCTAACGAGGGCCACTTACAGGCCACGATTTGTTTTGCAGGATGCATTGGGGTAGTTGGGCATGGAGCAGTGGAAAACTTGTGGATGGATCTGCAGCCCAAAGTGCGGATTTCTTAGCTGGTTTTGAATAGTATTTCTTACATCATTTTAATGGCACGTTCCTTTGAGGCAACAGAAAGGACATTGTGCTACAGTTGGTGCTTTTATTGCACCTCTTCAGTGGTGCAGGTGGAAGGAGCCGTATTTTTCAATGGCAAGACTACTTTTGGCCAGTTGGAAAACTATGAAACATCTCTGCAGAGATGAGTCTACCTGCTGCTTAGGAGGGAAAGATTGCAGGAAAGTTAACAAAGACAAATTGTAGAATAGCCAGGAGAAACATTTTTCACCCAACTTTTTTTTTTTTTTTCTTTCTTCTGCTCCAGTTTCTCTATTACCATTGCATTAATTAGAAATTTAGGTAAATGACATAAGTGCCCTAATTTTTTATTTCTGCCAGGAGAACAATTAGGCCATTAGAAGTAACAAATGGTCTGGACGCATGTTGCCTGTTGAAAATTTCAAGCTGCATTATTTCTGACACGAAAAGAACAAATAATAGTTCTTTTGGCCAATTCTTACCATAAGCAATGTCAGCTTTAGCAGATGCAGTGTACCATTGGCTTTCTTTTTCTTTTTTTTTCTATTGTCATGGCTCATTAAAGTATGCTGACTCTTGTGGATTCCCATTTCCTTTAGGTAAATAGTTATTTACATGAACTGCGACATTTTTCTTTGGTGACAATTTCTAATTGTTCAGGCAACCAAGGGTGATATATTAACCACTCTGAATAAAGCTTCACCTATGAAATAAATTACTTTAAATTAACTATCCTTTCAAAAGAGGCAAAATTTCCAAATGGACAAATTAGACCCTTCTTAGCCACATATGGTAAGTGTTTTAAGCATTTCCCCACTGGTAGTTACTCTAGAGAACAATTCTTCATGATGGAGTGGAAGACTTCTTAACTCATTTGGGGTCCTTTTCATGCCAGTGCTTGCCAGCAGTGTACTCCAAAGGGCTCGCTCTGCGGCTGAGCACCGCACAGGCTGCGTTATGTGTGGCTTTAATAACTTTTTGCTCTTACATTTTTAACTCTTGCCGTGCTATATTGGAGGCCGGTGGCAGAAAAGCCTCTACCCTGGTGCCTGTTTTACTTTCTCTCCTTTTCAAGTGAAAATTTGATTCCCAGCTTTAGTCTTTCTAAGCAACGCGCAAGTGGGTCAGTACACCACCGCGTTTTTGCTGATCACAGCTGCCAAGAGGACCTGCATGTCTTCAGTTTGCATTTCTCAACTTACAAGTTCTGTTAACCGACCTGATTCTGCTTTTCCTTATGCAACTAAACTGGGAGAAATCCCACCAGAGGCAGCAGGCTTACACTGGTGTGAAACAGTTCACCTGAATGGGTATTGGGTTTATTCTGAAGACTGGCACTTTTAAAAATATCTACAGCCTTATATGCAGAGTAGACCAGCATCTCCTTCAGGTCAGAATGGTAAAAGCAGTTAAATGAATTTGAAAATGCCCATATAGAATCATAGAATAGAATCATAGAATCGCTTTGGTTGGAAAAGACCTTTAAGATCATCAAGTCCTACCTTTTGTAGGTTCCTGGGCTGTTTGAAACATTTGTAAGCCCTTACAAACTCGTGTCCTCTGGACTTCCGAGTCCCATTTCAATGTAACCTAGGGCAAAGCGGCAAAGCCACTTAGGCACTTTTGAAAATGTTACTGACACAACTCTTTCCCCAGTGTCTGAGTCGTGCCAAATAGTGCAAGATAGAAACCTAAGAAAACATGTTTTTCTAATTTAAGTCATAACTTGACCACATTTCAATGTCCACATTTTGTATTTAGAAACGAAGAACTTCTTACAAGGAAGCATCCAATCAGTTTAAATTATGCTTAGTTTGTTTTTATGGTTTCCCATGACTTTTTTAGGCCAGTGTAGTTTCCCGTTTCCCACACATTAGAAGTCAGTGTGTCAATACATTGGAATGTATTAGGCTGTTTAGCATAATTTGAGCACACTTTTGAAATGGTTTCTACTACAAAAGGCCTAGATATTGTACATCCATTTCACAAAAATAGCAAATTAAAAGAAGATTGTGTTTTCTGTTTGTATGGGAAAAATTTAATTAAGAGTTATTTTGGTACTAATATTTACTCTACAAGAGTAATTAAAATAGAGAGATCAGTAAAATGGGTGTAGCTCTAAACACATGTTCTTGCTTTGTTTAATTATGTTGATTAGGTTTAAACCCCAATTTGGCATCACCTCCCTTGTCTTAATATGTTGTTGATGAAACCATGTGGAGACCTGACCTTAATATAATCGTGACAAACCTCATTTGATTACCTTTAGCTAATTAAAACATACATTATATGTACCATAATATTATTATTATTCATCTTGCACTCCTCTCACTCTATGTCGTTATGCTGGAAAGCAAATCTTATTGTGAGTTTTCTGTCTCATAAGGACCTGGTGCCTTTTGTATAATTGGGAGAGGTGTTTATTTCATGGGCCAGTTTATAATAACAGTAATTATCATATAAAAGCTCTGTGAATTTTTAAATTGCAACTTGGTGTTAAGTTTACTGTGGCTCTGTGTTGCCGCGTGCGGTGTGCACTGGGACAGCTGTGGGGTTTGTCGTGTCCCCCACCCCGTCCTCCTCCTTTCCCCTTTCTTTCTTCTTCCATTTTGTGACCAGTTTGCAGGTTCTTTCACCAGCTGCACGTATTGCAGCCTCATATTCTTCTTGTCCTGTTTACCATCAACACCCAGGATCTGGCCCTAGGCTTTGGCGACTCTTGACGTAAGATAACGGGTTCTTGCCCGAGGCAGTTTCTTTGGGCACTGCAAGCCTGTGTGTGCTTTTGTGCTCATGCACCATAAAGCTTGGTATGACCTAGAACTGCCTTAGGGGAACCTCCCTGCCCATTCCTGGGGGTTATAACTTGTCCTCAGTGAGAGTCTGCTGCCGTAACCGCCTTGCTCATGTCTCGGTTCTGCGTGTGGCTGGGCAGCACCCCACTGCAGAAGTGGTTGTGTTAACCCAGCACCCATCGCCGGCTTTTTCTATGCTAACGAAGTAACTCTGCAGCCTGTGAAATGTTGCAGAAGGGCGACTAATGGCTGCGGTCTGAACAACATTAATTATATTTGACTAAAATATTTTTTATAGCATTTATTACTGTGGTGCCAGGGACACCATCGTAGCCCTTAATTTCACATTGGTCTTGTGAGTCTGACACTGCCAAACATCCCCAGTTGGTACCTGCAAGAAACTACAATGAAAATAAAGTAAGAAAAAATAAATTTAGATCTTTAGTTGCAGGAAAATTTCAGAAGTGATCAGATCTGAGGCTCTTCATGAGCATGTCATAAAAAACCCTTCAGAGTCCCAGGTTGATGCCTACCGCATTGGACCATTTTTCTTCTAAAGGTGGTTTGAAGAAAGCACAGCTGCTGCTAATATACAACTGGTGCAGAAAATTACCTTCCAAAACATATCTAGAAATCTTCCTGCTTACAGCACAGGTATGATGCAGGAAGTGACTTAATTTACCAGCCGGGGTCACCTGGGAAGCACTTGGGTGCTTCCTGACTTGATTTTTCTTCAAAGCATGTTCTCTCATCTTCCGCTCACTGGCAGTGGGGGGCTTTCTTTTAAAAGAGTCTATCTCTGGAGAAGTTGGCCTAAATAACAACAACAACAACAACAATAATATAGAAAAGTTGCAGCCACTTCTCCTCTCCTGAGTACCATAAAAGCTGGACAAGGAAAGTGATGGGCACTCAAGGTATGTTCATGTCAAGAGCAGTCATTCCAGTCTCAGCCGACAACATGACACCAGGCAGGGCACATGTAAAAGCTGCCAAGCCACTGTGGATTAACCTGCTGTGCAAAAACCTTGCTCAAGGTGTCGGTTAGAGTCACCAGTGTGATCCTGTAAGGTCCGAGGATGGTGGTCCCATCATCTATGTTCTCACTCTTGGGCGTAGGCTTCAGCTCCTCACAGCCACAAACAGTGGATGTTTGGGGTAGCGGCTCCCCCATCTCTTGGCAAATCTCTTGGTTGTTGCCACTGCCCACACCTTCCCAAACTCATTGCGAGGAAGAAGTACCAGCATTTGACCACTAGTGGGTTGAGGAGATTAAATTTTAATGCTTCCATCTTCCCACCAATGCACCTCGCGAAAAATAAATAAATAATGGTTTTAAAAATGTACAAAATCTAATTTAAAATGACATTGGGGTTTTATTTAAAGTCATGGAAGCTGGTTAATTCCAAAATGCTCTCATTAACTCACATCATTTAACAAGTTTCTATTCATTTAGCTCTCTCTCTCCAGAGCCTCTCAGCTGCTCTACCTCAACACATTGACAGCCTTCTGTGCTTCTGCTTCCCAGGGGGGAGCTAAGGTGACTTTAAACTACCTTTTCATTCCTCCAGCGTTTGGGTGCAGAAATGAAATGGTGCAACTCAGCCGGCTCTGGAAGCCTGTCTGAATTACGGCGGGTTCCCCGGGCTGCCCGCCCAGCCGAGCGGTGATGTGCACTGCCCTCCTCCCGAACGCTGCGCCCTCCCGGCTCCCCCTCCGCGTCCCCATTTCCAGTTTTTTTCTATAATGTCCTCAGCTCCTTCATGGAGGATATTTCCCATGGCTGATCTCTAATTACTGAGCCATCACAGGCCTCGCAAGAAGTGTAAAAGGGTTGGAGTATAAATGAGGATGTCACCCCACTTGTTCACTATGGGCTCTGAGTCTTCCTCCTCTGCGGGTCTACCTTTCTGTCCTTTACATTTCGGTTTCAGCTCTTTCTCAGGCTTATTATCTTCCCCATTTCATGATATTTAGGGTCATTGGGGGGTTTATTCCTTTTTGTCTTTGCCATTAGCAGCAGCTTGTTCCATACTCCCTGCTAAAATGACTCCCTAAAATTCATTTGATACGCTTTTGCTTTTCTCTTGCTTTCAGTCCAGAAGAGAGAATGAAAAGAATCAGTTTTCCCTCCCTTTCATCCTTTTCCTTTTCTTTTTCTTTTATGCCTCCTGAAATCTGCAGTAGTAGATTTTTGGAAGCTCGGATTTGAGACAGAGGGGTTTGAGTGACTGCTGAGCAAACATCTTTCGGTAACAGAGCCCCCTTTCTGATCTCTCAGGCTCAGAACTCCCAAAATTCTTAGATTCTTCTGGAAATATGAAGCTTTGGGTTTTTGCCTCTGATGCTCCAGCCAGAGTCTGCTACCATCCACATGCCTGAAACCTGATGGTGGGCATTCAGCCCTTGGCTTTAATTTTCATCTAAAATCTGAGAGATACTGGATCCAGCAGCCTGTCTTAGGTACATCACTTTATTGTTGTGTATTTTTTTCTACAGGCAGGTGACTGTCTGTGCGAGACATGGACATGAGAGATGGGCATGAGTGACGTTTCAGTTGTCTAACCCCACCAACAGCAACGCAGATGCCTTAATCTAGAAGAAATGCTGCTTTTCAGGGCTTTAGAGACTGAAATCCACTGGTTACGCTGATAAATTCATTCCAGGTATTGGTCTGAAAAACACGTAAGCTTTCTTCTGGAAAAAGCAAAATATTTTCTAGCTCTGGAGAAGGTGCATGTTCATGAATAAATGATCCTTTCTGAGCACGAAACCCTGCGGTGGCTGCGTTCTTCAGACGGCAGCGGGTGGTCTGAGTGGAGCATGTCCTCAGTAAGGTTTTTGTCCTCCTGACCCCAACATGACAAATTCATGTTCACATTGTGGATGATCCCGCAGCTCAGCCTGGCTCCTGTGCCTGGGCAGCAGGCGTGCTAACCTCCTTTTGAAGAGGCAGCATCCCTCTCCAGCCAGCCCCCAAGGCCTCTTCTGGCATTGCCTTTGCTTGCCATAAAGTTTCATAGTTCAGGAGTGAAGAACAAGAGGAAAGGCAAATTTTTGTGGGGAAAAAAAAAAAAAAAAAGTGAGAAAAATCTCACGGTAGTGCAAGGGCGAGGCTGGGCTCTGCGCTGGAGGCTGGAGATGTCCCACGGCTGGGGCTGGGCGCTGCTCATCCCGGTGGGTGGCGTTTTTTGGCTGTTTTGTGGACTTTGTTGCCTGTCTCCAAAACGCTGGACCAAGCCCAGCAACTTCAGGTGCAATACTGAGCAGTCACTGGCCGTTGCAGCTTCAACTTCAGGCCACCACCGCACCGGGCTCTACTCCAGCCCTGACCCGCAGGTGACAGGCACAGTAGTCCTTTCCCAGTTGCCATTTAGTTCTCATTTTAACTAATTAAAAGCCTTTTCAGTTTTTTGATTTTGATAGTAATTTGATGCTTTATGTTAGTTTTACACTGAGCACTTAGATTGGGTAAGAATATTTATTCCTGAGAACTTATTTAATTGTTAATTGCATTTTAGTTAGAAAAAAACCCCACCAACTTATTTTAAAGAAAAATAATTAAAAACATCAGTTTACTCTTGATCATTTGGGGATTAAAAACTATATTTAATCATGCAATGGATTTTTATTATTTTTATTCTTGTGTTATAGCCAGTGTACAGTGGTTTTATCTCCTCTTTGTACTTGCAATAACATATTATTTGACCATGAATCACTTTAATGGATTGAAACATAAGCATGTGAATTGAAAAATAGATACATTAGTCAAATCAATAAATAAATATGAAAATATATTTCTACTATGAAAAACCATCTTGGCTACTGTGTCCTCCAACTTGGACAGAGAAAGCTGAAATATATAGCTGTAAAATATGGCTTGCCGTGTCAACTAGCCAGTGCCTGCAGCCTAAAAGGAATTTTGAGCACTGGGTAAGTAGTATTTCATCAACAAAATCATAAAATAAAGACATTAAAATGAAGGAATGATTGAGTGCTGCAGGACGTTTGTAAAATCACCCTTCAGTCTGGGGCTGGAGTAGTTTAGTATTAGACATTGCATACTTTTCATATAAATTTGCTTACAAATAGCATGCCTTAACAAGCAATATTGCCAGACTGCCCCTGTAGCAAATATTTTTTCACTCTGTTGCTAAACAAACTCTACTCATGTATTCTATGGCATGGCTACAGTAGGTATAAATAATACATCCTTAATATTGTAAAAAGAATACAGTATAAACCTTCACATGGGGTATTAAGACCTTGTAATGAAGTAAGATGGGGTTTGAGCTACAGAAAAGCCCTTTTCAAGTGTTTGTCATTGCGAAGGTCCATCTGTGTAGCTTTTTGGAGCCCGGTTCTGCTTTACAGTGCGTTGGGGTAAATCCAAGGTTTCATTTATCTCAGGGAAGCTTGCTTGGATTTACACCATTCTAATAGCAGAATGCGGCCTTTTCTCATTTACATTTGCGTGACCTTTCTTCTAACAGGACTGCATCTTCATATTCGACTTTGGAAGCCAATACAGAACCTTTACAGCTATGGATCAGTGTAAGCAGTTCAATAAAACGGATATGTTAATTGTTCGTCTTACAGGTTCTAGAAATAAGCAGGCGTCGGTGCCTCTTTTTTAGCTGACATGCAGTCAAAAGAGTCAGAAAAGAGGAGCTTTCAATTTTCTTTCAAGTTGCTACTTAGCTGTGTAAGAGAATGGCAAATATACAGACTTCAGCAAAGTTTATTTGCATTTTTCTACCTTGACATATTATGCAAATATTAAGTTTCCATTTGCATATGACAAGAACATCTGATATTCTTTTACTTCAAGTCACTTCAAATGCTGACATAAAGTAAAATGTGAATCAATGTACAATATGTTGTATGTGTTTTACGGGCTGCACCATCACTTTTTGACTGATACATTTTGCACGTGGACTGGGCTTTGTATGGAGCCATCCCAGATACCCTTGCTGAAATGGCTGTGATGCGAAATTTGAATTACAAGCATGCTTAGCGCTACCAGTAAGCTGAAGTGGGTTGAAATTTCAGATTAAAAAAAGCAACAACAAGAAAAAGTGATTATGAACCTAGGAGCAACAGTTTTTGCTTGGGTTGTGGCATAACAACTGCAAAATATTCACCAAAACAGCAATTAGAACATAGCAGAACAAGGTAAAACACTGCTAAAAATAGCACTTTAAAAAATTTCCAGGTCAAGACAAGATCTGTCTGCAATTAATTTGGCCTGAGGGTATTGCACCTTCTTGCTGGGACACCCTCAGAGGTCCTTCGTGGTGCAGCGTGCCCCTGGGGAGGCGCTGGGCATCCAGCCTTGCTAGGGAGGTACGGCTGAGAAAACCTCTCAGGATTGGGCTCCAAACACAAATGTCTCCCGAATCTCTGCAAACAATCACACTTCAAATTATTGGGCAGCTTTATTCTATTTTCAGCAATGTGCTTTGCTGGCAGTGGGGAGACAACTTCAGAGGTAATACCCTGGAATCTCTTCCTGTTATAGATGGCTGTGGCTCATATATATAATGTGATTATTTCTTTCATTAAAGGAACTAAGTAATGTTATTAGATTTTCCTTTTTTTTAGTGCATCAAATGGTTTGTTTTACTGGGGCTGGAATTATTCTTTTCCAGAAATCCAGAGGTCATTTATTATACAAAGCACCTTGTGTTTACAGAAAAGAAAGACAGCAGCTTTAGCTGTATTTCTTGTGCCTGCTTCCTCATTGCCTGAGTGTGAAAACTTTATTGCTCATTATCTACTGGGCTGTGATGAAGTGACAGATGATTTATTGGGAGCCAAAAACTGTGTTTCAATGGTGAACATTTTTATCCTTTTGTGTTGCAGCCTGCCAACCCCTCTAACTGCTGAGGCAACAAATAAAGAAAACTCACTGCTGGAGGGCCCTGTGACTATCACTCATAAATGTCCACATTTCAGATCCCACTCTGTTTCTAATTTGATTCAATTCCCTTTTGTTGCTTAAAAATTCAATTTGTTTTTAATTGAGCTGTTTGACAGTAAAATCTGAATTCCATGCATTTTAACCATTCATATTAAATTTCCCTCCACATAGTACTTTTATTAATGTGCTTTAGAAGAGGTCACTTTAATTTAAATTTGGTGACCTTACAAGCTTATAAAAAGATCTATATGCTATCCTTCTCAAACCGAAATTAAATTGAATAAATGTAAGATAATGTTACAGTAGATATTTCCGACCGAGGGCTCGAGTTCTGCAGTGAGGTGCTGGGAGGTGTCTGTGCCCTTCCCAGCTTGTTTTCTGAGGAAACAACAATGCTGGAGGAAGGAATTTCCCGCGATGGCTCGAACGAAGCGTTAAAATCCGTGTACGGCTTAATACCGAAGTTGTGGGGATGGTTACGTCGCCGCGTGTCTTTGTTTAAGAAGTACCCTTGCCCTGCCTTGGCTTGCTCCTTTTTATTTTTAAAGAGGGCTACGTAGTTTTTTTGACATTTAAATAGCTGAGCATCTTTTCCTTTAGGATTAATAAGAAATATTGGAACTGGTGCAAGACTTTAAGCTTTAGTAAACTTTAATCTGTAAAATTTAATAGCAATATCCAAGTCATTATGAGTATATAGGATGCCGTATGGCTTCGCAAACACTTTTAAGCAATGAGTTATGTTACAAGAATGGGTTTGCTGTGTATCATTACGTCCAGGTAAATGCCAGGATGATGACATAATTGGTAGTTGGGAGTAAAATACAACCTCTGTAAAATGTTACTAAGGTAAATGTAGCAGGATTGTAATTCATTATACATAAACATGACTAGCAGTTATTTATCATTTTATGAAATACAGAATATCCCGAGCTCGCCGTCTTTCGCCATTCCTTCATTACTTTATGTGAAATTGTAATGACACTGTCGTCACAGCTCCCTCTTTTATTTCCCTTTAATGATTTACCAATACCGCGGCCCCGAATTCACGTGAGGTTACTTTCCACGCTCCTCTCTCCGATGGTACTCTTGATATACAAAGTCCTAAAAACTAGCCTCATTAGGCATGATACCCTGCCAGTTGCAGACACTGACAAATTTACGACTTTGGATTAAAGGTCATATGGGCATTTCAGCCATTAAAATGGTCCCATTTCATAATACCTGAAACCGCGAGGAAATACATTTTTGCACACAGATACCCGTTATGTTCGGTTCTGCTAAAGACATACAGTAATAGTTTGAAAGCAACAAAAGCCTATTTTGTACCTGTTCAGCTTGCAAGTGTGTTAGCCCTAGGCTACTGTTTAACTTTTAACCCTCTTGTTCACACAGCGTACATGCATAAAACTACAATGTACCACATAATGAAGCAAAGCTAGCGACATTTGTTTTATACTGTTTGCTATAGGACATGCTTCTCTCCGTTTTTAAAACCAGTTTGGAAAACACAACGTAAAAACGAAGGCGTCTTTCTGTGAAATGAGTGATTATGCCGCTTTTTCGCACACATTTAACGGCAGGCCCGCTATGCTTTCTGTATATTAACAGGGCTTTCAAGTAAAAAGAAATAATTCAGCACAAAATGATTTTGAAGAAGAATTTCTTTTGCAATTCTTTTTTGGTGTCTGATTTTAAAACATTTTATCAAGCTTCCACTATATGTGCCAAACACTCTCTTGTCAGGTGTAGGATGAACTACAGTATAACTGTGAGATATTTCTTTCCCTCATAACAATCTTGAGCCATAGCCCATGATGAATTATTTGTACCATCACAAGGAAATTCCCCTCTTCTGCACTTAAACCCGGCAAAATTACACACCAATTGTAGCAGGGAAAACATCTGATGTGACAGCTGTATAGCACACAGAGATCCGTTGGTCCATTGGTTAATCAGCAGATTTTAATGGTGCTGGGGAATATGGGGTAGCGGTGTCCTGAATTAGAAATGACTCTGTGTTCTCGCTAATAGGATGAATCTTCTACCTGTAGATGAAGGATTCCCGCTGTTTTAATGCTTCAAATGTTTAAAATTAAAAAAAAAAAAAAAAAAAAGAAAAAAGAAGAATGTGGAAAATCTGCCATAATAATTCAGAACACAAAAAGGAAATCCTGTGGATGAGTCAATTATATGGTTCCTAATGGCAGTTCAGCCTGGAGGCCTTGTGCAAGGAGTGGAGGAAATAGGGGAAGATTAACTTGGTTAACCTTCTTCCATTTCCCTGGGCCAGGCAGGTACTTTATTTACTGTATTCCCTCCTCTTTAACCCACGCTGTTATTTCCCACTTGAGTGGGGGACAGCTTGAATTTCATAGAATCATAGAATTTCTACAAGCCTTTCACAAATTTCACATGTATTCTCTCTTTGTTTTTTTTATACTAATAGTTAAAACGATAAAGAGAGTCCAATGTTGCATTGGAAAGTGGGATTTAGCGGGTTGGGTTATTTCTACCTGTCATCATTAATGTGTCTCATCACACGCTCAGGAAAATGAAGATCAGTTTTCTTAGGCAGCTCATTATTAGGGATATATCCTAGAAATTAGAAATCTCCCCAAGATTAAAAGTAAAATCTCAGAGGCCCCTGAAGACAGCAGTATCTTCAAGTGAGCTAAAGGCCTGGCCAAGTGCAATAATGATAATGATAAATAACCATCATTTATTTTTATACATGCCCGCATCATTTAGGACCTCATAGTGCTCCACAATAAAATCAAAGAAACATTAACTTGAAGTAAACAAATGACAAAACAAACATTAGCAGATGGGCAAATCAACAACAAAAAATAAACAAATCAGCAGGTCAGAGGCTCGAACGCAGGGATGAACAAACACGTTTGGAGCAGGGACTTCGGTGGAAGCTCTAAGAAAGGCCAAACGAAGACTGAAAGACTGCTCGTCCCCACTGCCCTGGTGCACATGGCACCCTCGGACACCTTTGGATAAAGTTATGGTGCCATTAACAAAGCGGCTTCCCGTATTCTAGATTTCTAATTAGAGCTACATGTCTGCAGCATCGTCTTTTTTTTTTTTCCCCCAACCCTGAAGCTCCTGGAAGCCTTGTCTACAGGCACAGTTGGATGGAGGCGCCGCGCATGTTAGACTGAGGCGGGCAGTGGCAAACAGCAAAAATCTGGGCTCTGGATATGCTTTGTTGACCTACCTTCATTACTGACACCCTGATTTAAAGAGAGTATAAAAGAAAAAGGAAAACCTTATGAATCTTTTTTGGACCTTTGGTGTGGTGAATGGGTCTTGTGCGCCTGCATATACCAGGGGCTGCAAAACTCTCACATGCCCAATTCCCAATAAATTCATGGTCCATAGGTGAGCTATGGCCAGCATAAGCATTTTTTGTCAAGGCAAGTAGGATCTTGCTGCTGTGTGGAGAATATTATTATTATTTACTGCTATTGCTGATACTTACTTGTAGTACAGTTGGACCTAAAACTTTATTACACTAAGCATCAAATAAATGATTACTGGAAAATTCCCATGTCTGAAATTATGGAAAAATATCTTGATAACCCATTTAGTGAAAGAAATTAATCGCCATTCATTATTCTCACTCTATGGTAGCAACCTCTATGGCTAAAGATGAGGGACTGCACAAATCTGGCATGCCAACAGACATGAAACCCGTTGATCTGTGGTACCAGATGATTTTGAGCCAAGCATAACCTTTTTCTGGTTTTGTTTTGTTTTTGGTTTTGTTTTTTTTTATTAAAAACCTGTGAAGAGGTTGTACAGGCAGGGAGGTACCTTCACCTAAGCCTTGTTTAGCCTCAAAACACTAAGAAGCATGAATGCTCATGGGAGTGCCGGAGTTTGCTCCTCATGCCATCCTCTTTGTGTTTATTTCTATTTAAGAAGAGCTGACTTTTAGTATGTGATGATCATTTGCTGATGATTTAGCCAGAGACTGCGAATGAGGATTTTGTTTTCTTTTAGAAATAGCATTCACAGGCTATATAAGGACAGATTTTGGGTGAGGTTTTGGACTGGTATATGCAAGGCCAGTATTTCAAACTCATTCTGGATTGAGAGACACCTAAACCATGACCTATGTAATCAGAAGCCACTTGAAAACTTGCTTAAAAAATCAACTCTGTGCAACAGAAAGGCATAATTAAAATTGCCATCTTCAGATAGCGTTGCTGTTCCTTCCTCGCTGAAGAATGACTTGTGCTTGCAATTTTAGCTTTAACAACGTTTCATGTATCTGAAAAAAGGAAAAAAAAAAAAGGAAATGTGAGAAAAGTACCTGCATATTGGCTTGCTTTCGGATGTTACTTGTACTTATTGGTACTGGTATTGGGAGCGAGGATCCCACTGTGAATGTTGACAGGGAAGGCAGAGCCTTGCTTCTGAACGACATGCAAACCTGCACATTGGGCAAATGGATATGAGACCTGGATAGGGGGAGCAAAGAAAATAACAGCCATTGCCCGTGAGCAGGATGAGCAGCACTAGCAGTACAATTGCTTCTTAACCATCGCAGATTTTCCTTTTGGTGTCAGCATCATAAGAGGTTACTTTTAAAGTGGAATATGAAGCATACGGGATGAAAGGAAAAGAATAAGAAATAGTAAAACTGATGCTGCTTGTAATGAGACAAGTAACATTGGGATGAATGTTGACAAAAAGCACATTTTTATGCTTATAAAAAGCATAAAAAAATATGCATAAGCATATTTAAGCCTTTTTCTTTTGCCTAATTCCTATTGGGCCAGCCCTTAGTGGCGAGGCCAAGCAGGAGAGGAGGCAGGACCGAGCCTGGGTGGCTGTGCCACACCACTCCTGGGCTTCCCCGCTGACAATGTGGCACCCGTCCTGCTCCGAGGAAGCGATAAACTGGGTATCGTGAGCCTGGCAATCAATCTGTAGTCACCGCGTCTAGCTTATTTAGCACCACAAAAGTGAATAAGTAATGATTGGCAAATGGACAAATCTCATGCACTTTAATGCAGTGGAGTAGCCATAAAGCATGACTTCTCCCCGAGCTCATGACAGTAACTTTCCATTGTGACTTTGGACATTGTAAGACTAAGAAACGCCGTTGACAGACATGTTCCAGGTCATAGAACAAGATTGCATGATCAATAATGTTGCAAGCAAACTTCAGGACCAGAAATACAATTCCTGACATCGACACGACAGAAAGATGCCACTAAACGTTCGGTGCAGCGAGGGCTCTGTGTGGAGATGCTGCTCACGCCGTGCCGTGACGTCTTCAAGGCTGTGCCTTGCTCTGGGGTGCTGAGCTTCGGTTTTGCTTCAGTGTTGGTTTTGTACTTCCATGCGATATAATACAGCGTAGAGGTGTACGTATGGGGAATGGTACCCTCAGCAATAGAAGGGAAGGTGCCATCTGACCACTCTGCTCTCCTGAGTGTCCATTACCTATAGCTCCAACATGTTTTGGAGATGTCATTTCATAGCCAGGAGAAGAAATGCGGCAGCTTGTACAGAGCTGAGGCATGTTTGGCATGAAAGTACTAAAACATTTTCACTTATATTCATAACCTTTAGATGTAGATAAGTGATCAAAAAGAGGAAAATAGTAAGAAAAAAAAATGAATCATGCCTTTGGACGTCCACATTTAGTGGTGGGATGGCAGGGTTAGGTTAACGGTTGGACTTGTTGATCTTAAAGGTCTTTTCCAACCTAAACGATTCTGTGATTCTATGATTTTAAATTTCTCAATCAGATTATTTTCAGTGATGCAATACACTTCACAATCTGTTTTCAAAAGGCTTCGCTAGACAAATAGGTAGATGACACAAAAACTGGCATCAGAGTTTCACAGTTTACAGAGAGCCATGTGAAGGTATGAAAGAGCATCTCCATCTGTTGATGAAGTTGATGTGAATTGCTTGGGTGCTACCTTGGGAGCTGGGGCCTGACTCGCCTCTTATTTCCATCCATTGTAGGCACGTTCTGCTTTGCTGAGTTTGCAGGCACAGGCGGTCCCCAACTCCACACTTGAGAAGGCATTTTGGTAGACAGCTTAAACAGCAAGAAGTGGAAATGCTTCATGCCAGTGGTTTAGCTGGAACACAGAGGTGGAGCTCAGCATTACAAGAGACACAACCTTACCTCGTTAAACCGCGTCTAGGAAGAGAACATCTGAAGATTGGGAATGTAGCGGGAACCTGCCTGGAGGAAGAGCGCTACTGCAGCCCCCTTCATGCAGCGGCTCATGGGAGTGCTTCTGTCACAAAGGTTTGTATCCCACGGTGCGTAACTTGGAAAAAACAATTCACGCCACACTCAGACTTGGCATTGGAGATCTCAATCTGTATGTAAATGTTTTATAGATTTTAAAAAAAAAATAATAAAAAATTGTGCTGTTTCTAAATTGCAGATAACAACAACAACAAAAAAATCCAGATTGTTTTCTCCTTGCCTTTTGGTGCTCCTTTCCCTTTTTTCACTGCGCCCTTAATCTCCATGGAGCTCTGTACAGGCAGCCCTTCTGCGTGCAGGCAGCTGCCTGCTGGAGAGGAGCCTTCAAGTTTTAAGCTTGGGTGTCCAAGAGTGGGCTCATTATTATTATATCATTGCTCAGTATTAAAACAAGAAGCAGTGGCAAGATTTGGCTTTAGCTCTAAATTCGGGGGGTTGTACTTTCTCAGAGTTTGGGGTTGTGAAACCTGAGGTTTCGGGTTGAATCCAACCCAATAAAAAGTACTATGTTGTATTTTCAAGTTGGAAAACTGCTATACATGTTTATGCTTCTTAGTATGCTGAGACTTTGAAAAAGATAAAATCCTTCCCATCACTTGATTTCAATATAGGGTTTTCCTAAAAAGCATGTAGCATGTTAGGCTATAGTTTCAAAAAGAACCACTAAAACTGTGCCAGGGTTATTTTGCTTGTAAAATGTTGATTGCACTGGAATCATTTAGATGGGCAAAGCCACACACGTGTGCCCACTGGCCCGTGGGAGCTGGCGGCTACGCACAGCCCCCTGCTACCCGCCCCACTGAATTTTAGCTTTCCAAATGCTGTTGTCTCAGCAGAACATGCCTGCGAGGTCTGGAATCTCCTGAAGCCCCAGCCCTTGTCAAGGCTTATGCAGGTGCTTGGCGTAAGTGCTGGGTCAGGCCGAAGAAGTCTGTGGTTGAGTCTGTGTTTCCAAGGCATCCCCAGCAGGGCTGTAACTGGGAGGGCTGGTGGTGGCAGCGGTGGCCATGGAAGGTCTACCCGCAAGGATGCCGGAGCACGTGTGAGCTGCAAACGCCCGTCCCTGCCAGTCCCTGGTGGTAGGGCTTGCTTCTGCAAAACAGTTTTTGTGCTGGCCTGGCCTCCTGAAAAGGGGAGAAACCCTTTGGTTTCACTCTTTGCAATTGCTCATACCATTTTATTTTTATTATTTTTGCTTTTAAACAGGTACTGGTTTAGGAGAGTTGGTGAGAAGAAAATCCTAACTCATTTTAAGGGTGAAGGTAGTGCAAGGCAAACAGCTGTCAGTTAAAAACCATCTGAGTGGTCTTTAATGGCTCTTTTACCTTGTGGAAGGGATTGAAATTACGTAAACAGAGTGGCAAAATGTTTGCCATGCGCCCGCACAGCTCAGAGGTTGTCCACGCTCCTGATACTCTTCATTGCATTTCAATCATTAAAGCACCTTTGGGTGCCAAAAAGCTTAAAAACATTTTTTTTTTTCTCAAGGTAACTTGGGTACATTCACAGTCTCCTTCTGGGGAAGCGCTCGGGGACCGTAGTTATTACCCGGGCGTTATTATCCCCATTTGCTCATGGGCAGAAAAAGCAAGGCAAAAAGAAACGAAGGCAGCATGGCGCGGGGGGTTAATCCACACGAGTCGTTCTCTAGGACAGGATTGCCCGGGTGCTTAAATACAAAGGCACCCTTAGCTGCTTTTCGGGATGGGGGCCACTGTGGCAGGGCTGCCCCGCACCCAGCTCTCCCCAGCAAGACCCGAGCGCCGCCGCCACCCCTCCGCTCCCTTCCCTCGGCCACCTTTATGTCCCCGGCATAAATCCTCTTTACTCAGGCTTTGTGTCTGGGGGCCGGCAGCGGCGTTTTTTCCCAGACGAGGTGCAATGCCGAGGCTGAGGGGAAATTGCGGGAGGGGGAATACATGCATATATACATTTACACAGGTATAAATACATTAATATAAAATATATGCGCCCCCCCCCCTACCCCCCCAACCGTGCGCCGACACGGAGGGAGATTTTAACTCCAAATTGTCAGGCTTTAATAGATTTAAATCAGGCTCTTAACGCTATTTTAACATATTTTTTTGTGCGTGTTTAGTAACAACAGTCATCTTAAATTGTAGTGGCACATGGCCAGAGGGAAGAGAGGTGTTAATGAGACTCACTATAAATGGAAGGAGCTCGGGAGTGACAGTTTTCCGGAGCACTGTTGGCATCGGATCGAAGAGACAGGTGGTGGCACAGGGCTGACCGATCACCTCAGATAATGATGAAAGAGGAGTGACAGGGGTGAAAGATTCAAGGACCACTGAAGAATGGCGCGGGGGAAGGCAGGGGCCATCAGCCAGCCCCGACAGGCACGGCCGGCTCCCCGTGCGCCGCTCGCCCCGGTGAAATATGAGAGGGGCTGATAAGGGGGAAGCAGAGTATTATCGATATCAGATGTGGAAATGAGTGGACTTAGTAACCTATCTACCATTTGGAGTAAGTATTTACGGTTTCCATGACCAGAATCAATCAGGTTTGAAATTCATTCTTATTTGGCAGAGGAAATCTGCACTTAACCTTTACATTCGGGGTCTGCTGATGAATATTGACCTAGAAAAATATCCCAAAGGTGTTCGGTCCGACAAAAAGTTATTTAATAATTTCGTAAATGATTGCCGTACCACGGGGACTAAATATTTAGATCAGAAATCCTAACTTTAGATGGGTGCCTGACCAGGGTGCAGATTATTGCTACACTGAGAGCCCTCCAACCTCTCATCAACCAGCCATAAATCAGGGGGATGGAGGAGTTCAGACAGAGCAAATTCTGGTGACAGCCACGTGATGGACTCACGGGGGAGAAAATGAAAATTCATTCCCTGACAACCTGCTACAGGCTGCAGGTATGGCAAGGGGGGGAGAAGCTAAATAGATCTGTATCAGCTGCGAGGATGGCAGACCCCCATCATCTGGAAATGCCCGAGGAGGGTAGGTGAAACCCGGAGCCGCACACAAAATGCTAAAACGTCAGAGCGGCTGAATCACCTGAGCAAAGATTATATAAAAATGTAAATTGCCTGCTCCTGACCCAATCGCGTTTAAAAATGAAGGGACAAAGAGTGACAGGAAAGGTGCTATTATTACAGATTCAGGGTGATGCACAGTCACTGCTCAGATTCCTCTTCGGCAGCGGCTGGGAGGCAAGCTCAGGCGCTGCAAATAATTTCCCTGCAACTGCCCTCTCCTATTTATACACCCGATCCGAAGGCTTTGGGGATGAAGGGGAAACGATCCGGTGGATTTTAACGGGCTTCTGAGCAGGATCCATGCAAATCTGCTCTACGCGGGGATTTCAGTCCCTGATTTTTTTTTTTTAATCTCAGCGAACTTACTCAAGATTTTCAGTGTGCAGTTAAATATTAAATTAACTTTAAGAAAGATTATTTTATAAAGCTGTTCTCGCTTATGTGAGAGTAATGATCTCAAAGACGAGCAGGAATTGCTCTGAAATGCACAGGCAGCTTGGCTTTACAAAAGATCTCACTAATGGGCTAGATCAAGTATTGTTATCCCTAAAATTAAATGCCAGTGTTTAAAACTCCATTTTTATAAGAAGAACTTGCCATTAATAATTTTTAAGGCTCTTGATTAAATAACTAAAAGTGCATTATTATTGGGTTAATAATTACTTCAGATATATTCAGATTTTGGTCATTTTCCCTGCATTATTATGGCACAGAGGCAAAATTTCATTCATATATTTGACTTAAATGACAGTCTTTTGGGATTTGCAACAGAAATTATAACTTCTGCTGCAATTTACATGTTAAGTTCTGTAACCCCGTGATAGTTCAACCATTTGTAAAAGAACAGTAGGTGGCCTAGTGGTCTAATATTCAATGAATAATTTTATCTTACATCAAGCACAAGGTCCAGTTTAATGTTTCATTACATTAAAATTGCACTGGGTGACATAAACTTTGTAATTAAAAGAGCATAACTTTTCCAAAACGGTATGGATGACTCCTGTGAAAAATCAGCACGTTTAATCAAGCCATTACATCCCTATAAACCGAGTCTGGGTTTGTGCATATGAGGCGCTACCTGTTGAAAACAAGGTGTGTTTATGGTCATCGCCCATCTATAGCACTTGCGAATTAAATTCCTTGATAGTTTACATCTATAACTCACACTGTGGCACAGCACCTGGGGGATAAAAAAGCAAAAAAACCCCACAACAGGGAAAGCAAGGTGCCGTCGCTGTGTGATGCTGACTTCCTTGGGCACGGCGGCGGCGGCGACATCCCGGTGCCGTCAGATGTCTCGGGCTGCGCTTGCCTTTGGCAAAGCCATCGAGGTGCCATGGCCTGGCTGCGCTCCGGCGCGGCACCGACTGGCACGGCTGGAGAGGGTTGGAGAGCATGCCCTCCTCCGGAGCCTTGCAGCGAGTGAGATGCCCCTGGGCCCCGGGGGTTCGGAGAGGCACCGCATCCCCAGAGCAACCCCCAGGGCACATCAATCTTCACTTCGAATTGCTTCTTAATGGCCCGATAGCTTTCCAAAGGAAACGGCACCACAGTATGGTTTTGCATTAGCTTTTATTTGTCTTTCTAGATATTACCATTAGTCATCGTTAGTTATGAGGCAATGGCAGATATCAATTAGAAGATGAAGTATGACCGAAGTCACGTGCAGGTGGTAATGGAGCTGCTGTAGAATTAGCTCCTGGCGGCACCGTGGCGTGGTGGCAGTGGCTCCCAGGGCGGGAGGCTCCGTGATCCACCCTCTGCTATGGGCATTTTGAGTTTGTTCAGCTCGCGGGGCTGACTTTTTATTTGTTTCAATGCATTTTCTTCTGTTTGTTTCATTGGAGCGAGCTGAATCAATGAATGCGTCCGTGTTGAGCCGGAACATTTTTGGACTTAATAGAGCAACGGTATGGCATATCTGTCTGTGCTTAGATCCTTGCTCTCTTTCACCCCAAATTAATTTTATTTCCCGTTTAAAATTAAAATACTTAATTAGTCCACAGGTATAAGCAAGAGCAGGAGAAGACTGCTGGGGGGAATGTTGGTCCTGGCATAAAAATTGTGCTAAGGGCTGGAAGACACTCTTTAATGTCTCAAGATGGTTCCAGTCGTTGCTTCCTAAATCGTGGTCTCTGAGCTGATGTTCAGCGAGCGCTTTGAAGGGCAGGCAGGTAATGGGAGTTTCATTGCACAGATACGCTTATTGTCATAATACAAGAACCAGAGTCATTGTAACGGGTTCAGGAGACCCGATACATCTCAGTCCCCGTGTCAGGCACAGTTTGCTAGACGCAGCATTAATTGATGCATTATGTAGCATTTGTTAAGACACATTACCCAGCTATTTTTTTTATTGTTCGTTGAGATAAAGGGTTATATTAACCCCAGATTTTCCACTGAGCTTTTTTTTTTTTTTTTTTCCCCTGCGAGGACTGAGGCCTAATGATACAAGGGGGGCATGAGATGGAAAGAGAAAGAGAAAGCAGATTTTAAAGGTATGGAAGAGGCACCTAGAGGTGCAGATGCTTACAGAAAAAAAGGTGATTTTTGAAAATGCCGCAACACCCACCTCTACTCCACCTGCCTGGATTTCTAGGCACCCAAATGCCCTCCCAAATGCCGTCCCCTTTTGTTGTCCCCGGGTTTGCAGAACTGAGCCCAGGCGGCTGGACCCCCACGCTGGTTTCCCAGCTGGGGAGTTACATCTCCCTCTGTGCAGGGGGTGCGAGCCAGCCAGCGTGCCGCAAATGTGCTGTATGTTCTAAAAATAAAAGCCCGGATTCAAACATGATGTATCTCCTTTGATTTCCATGCAGATACACCAGGAATGAATGTATCTATTATGTCGGGGGTCTGCTGGAATGTTAATTTTGAAAGTCATTTCTCTCAATCTATAATTATATCTTCTTTGTCAGAAAGTAGGAATTTCTTAGAGCAAAAGGGATTAATCTCAGTCAGTGTTTTCAAACAGTTTGAGTTAGGTAGTTTCTGTAAGACTATCATTTCTTTTCTTTTAAGCCAGTTAAATTTTGCCTGAGGCTAACATTTTATACCCAGAGTAAATCTTACTAAAATTAAGAAACAGAACATACAGCTGCCCTTATTCCTGGCCCACAGATGTTACCAAAATCTGATTAAAAACCCCTTAATCTTCTGCTGCACCTTTTCACTAGTGTAATAATCATTTTTGCCAAATATCTGGCAGAAGAGGGTGGAAAAAAAGTGAAAAATATGAGGTTTTGATGATCAGCATCTTTGAAAAGACTCGTTGAACCTAGTGGGAGAAATGAGGACTTGGGGTAATCCATGTGCTGAAATATTTTTGCTTCTTTTTCTAGAAAATGTGCAATTTGGTCAGGCAGAAAAAATTGAACAGAGCCTTCCAAGCAATAAATCACTGGATTGCTGGTGACATTCATACAATGCGGATATAGTGTTAACTGTATGAGTCAGACAGCCCTTACTGCACTCAGCCTGTTCCTAGGAGGTGACCTTGCCACGGTGTAGTAATCAATCATTCTGGCACAGGACACACTGTTTTTGTTTAATATTACACTATTGGAATATATAGTAAACAAAGTGCAAAGGAAATTTCGAAAGCAAGCACTATATAAGGTGCGCTGTAATATTTTGCAGCCCGAGGAGCGCCAACAGCGTGCTCGGCACTGTACGTGTGCCTCCAGATTACTAACTTTAGGCTGTTAGCAGCAGCAAAGCATATGTGACTACACTCAAATACTTCAACTGTCTGCACAGCTCGAGAGGAACAATTCAATGGAAATATGAAGTTAGGATTACAAAAAAGATTTACTATCACAGACACCGCAGTCTAACATTTCTTATTCTGGCACTTTTATACAGTGTATACATCAGGATTTTCCCAGCCAAATGACAGAAGAGCAGCATCCCGAACTGCCTGAAAAAAATTAAGCAAACAAATCTTAATTAACTAGTAAAAATTCTTTTAGTGTACGATAAGCGAAGTGTTACTGCTTATAGCCAAGAGGTTATATTGGATTTCCATGCATGAGTTATACCATGAGCCAGTTAATTCATGAAGTTTGCTGTCAGTGAATAGGGTAAAGGAAGACAAAGGCAAACTCTTTTGAACGAAGGAACTCTAAGTGAAATATATTTGGTTCTTACGGTTTTCACATAGAGTAGAGATGAAGGATAATGCAGTGGTAATTGAGTATATAAAACTACCTTGTCAGAGAGGTAGCGTTAATGTCGAGTTTGTTCTGGATTTTCGCAAGTGCGAACCACTATGTACTCACGGCAAAGAGGTGAAGAATCAAGTCTGTTACGCCTAAGATTTCATTAGGTATAAATGGGAACATGCATCATTTTTTTTTCAATACCGCAGCCTACTTTCATTTCTTTGTGGTCTGGGAACCACCTGTGAGCTGTATGACATTAAGCAGTGATCTGGGACACCATTTGGGGTGACCAAATGCACCCGTGTGCTCTCAAGCCAAACGACTTGAAAAGGGAGCAAATGCAATCGGTGAGCGCACAAAGTTTTGGCCCTGGTTTGCAGCGGGAGACAGTTGTGGTGACGCTTTCCAAGGTGATCTGTAGGTTTTCTTCAAAAGGGTTTGATGCTCTTTCAACTTGAAACAGTGGAGAAACACTGCTCTAAAGTGTCCATCACCAGGAGATAAATTGTGCTTTCATAGCAGCGTGCCCTGCCTGAGCAGGGTTGGGGCTGCCTGTGCACGGCAGCGGGGCTGCACCGGTGCCCACCCCTCCTCGGCTGTCCTGGGCAAGCGGAGTTGCTGCTGACTGAAAGGTTCATATTTTCATATTTTTCCATAGCCTTTGGGAGATGGAACCCATTTGGCTAATGCTAACATTTTACTCCATTTTTAAGCAGTTCCCAGGGGAGCCTGATGAGTCCCAGTCAGCAGAAGCACAGTCCAGCCCTCAGCGGTGATGAGATGGACAGAGCTGACCCCACGCCATCGGCAAGAACCAGCCATGAGAAGCCCATGCGCTAGTGGACTTTGAGCTTTAGAAGCAGTGTCTACATCTGCAGGTCTGGTGGGCTCCGTATGCTCACTTCTTGCCCCCAAATACCTCTCGAGTGATTCTGGGTTGCACAGCTGGTGAGCCACATCTGCACGGGAGGATGGAGTTGCACGTAGTTACGGTTATTTCATACCTGGGCAAAAATAATGCTGCAACCTGATGTTGCACCCCATGCCGTGGGTTTATGTTGTATTTGCTTGGGCACTGGAGCCAAATCCATTTCTCCCCAGACCAGTGTACTACGGGCAGGTTGTGGCTGCTTCCAATGAATTTGGTGACCAACCCTATCAGCTGACCCACAGAACGTGGCTGTGCCATTATTATGGATCTATGTATTTCATATTATAATTATTTATTGTCTTCCTGAAGGTCTTGGCATCACAAGTGGCTGGTCGTTTTCAAGGAAAAAATAGCATTGCACCGAGCAGATAAATGTGGGATGCATGAAGAGTGCTCAGATTCTGAATTCTGTCTTTTCATCTAGTGTTCATATTTCTGAATTTCAGCCAAGGAGAGGAGGAAAGGGGAAAGAAGGATCTAAGTGCTCTCTCAGTTTGCCCATGAGCTCATAGGTTTCCTTAGCTTCAATATATATGCTATAGAAAGTAAGAAAACCCAGCTTTCTAGTAAAAGCTGAAGTCAGTGTAGGTTTACATGGGTGTACCTGAAAGGAGAGCTTGGTTGTTGTATTAGAGAAAGCAGCAAGTTAAATACGTTTCCTGGGACATTTAATTTTGCAATAAAGTTCTTGGCAACAACATTTTTGTTTATCTACCATCCGTGCTAAAAACCAGGCTGATGTTATTTTCCTGGAAGTATTGCAGAAATACATGTCAGTTATATTAAAAAAACCTGTATTTTGAAATTTTCAGTATATTAGTTTTGAGTAGGCATCACGGTTCTTCACAGTAAATGTTAAATTACTGCAAAGATGCTTACTGGTAGATGCTGAACTGCTAATGTTGATTTTATCTTAGTTGTTTAACCATTCTACAAATGAATGTGCCGAGTCAAGACGGTTGTGTTTTATGTTATGTGAGTGTTGGCTGTACATTATTAGCCTTTACATGAATAATGGGCAGCTATTATAAGAGGCTTATCAAAGATTTGAAATAATAAAGTTCTGCTTCAACTTAAAACACCCATTCTCTAGGTTAATCCAAAGAAGGAAGCCCAGGGAAACACACACTGGCAGGTTAACCTGGATTCAGCGTACAAACGCTATAAAACCCCGCGCAGGTTCCCTCCCCGAATCGCATTACATACCTATTGCAATGCCTCAAATCAGTTGGGAATGATCATTTTCGCTCCAGTACCGCTACGGTGTCCCACCTCCTATAGCAGTAATGGGTGTCAGGTACTGTTTGGACTAGAAAGAATTAAGCTATCACCCCCCTGCTGTCTGTTAATTTATTGCTTCAGACATTTTCATATCTGATTAATTTTCGCCTGTTCCGCCGCTGCTCAGCAAAGTTGCGCGTCTCGGCGGCCGGAGCCGCCGGCAGCCGGCACCACGAAATGGCTTTGGTCTTGGGGCGGGCAGAACCAGGCAATCTGCTGAGGTGTGACACGGCAGCCAAGCCGCCAGCTCCTCAGCAAACAAGAAAGGAGGCTGTGACGCCGCCCGAGATCCCAGTGCTAGACATCTTTCCATAATGGTGTTATTTGCTCAAGAAAATAAAGGGTCACCACCGCACACAAACTACATAGAAAATGTTGTGTTGGGGGTGGTTGTTTTGTTTTGGTTTTTTTCTCCCCTGGTTTTGTTTAGTGATTATGTAGAACCTGCCAAAAAGGTGTTTATTTCTGTTTGTAAATTGAATGCGCTGGGTGTTTTTCTCCAGCTTTGCCCCAGGCTCTGTTGGATGTGATGATGGAGCTGGAAGCTGAGAAGGACACCAGAGGAGCAGGCACGGAGGGAATCTGGCTGGAAAACAAAGCCGTGTTTTGTCATTTCATGCCTCTCAAAAGTCCCGCTCCATGCAGGCAAAACACGAGTTAATATATGTTAAACAGGGTGAGTGAAGTAAAAAAATAGGCATGCAAAAATAAATAACCTCACTGGAAGCACTGGGGCCATCCCCAGCATGCAGGTGTGATGGGGCCACCAGCCAGAGATCAGGATTGCCCCCAAAGAAACTTCCCCCATCCTGTTGCCCCATTCCGCCCCCTCCCGCCTCCTCTCCCCTCCCAAAGTCAGCCATCTGGGATTGCTCTCCTGCATCCCTCTCCTACCCCGTTAGCGATACGTGGGTGATGGAGAACCTCACCCTGCCGCGCGCGTGTTGCACGCGGACATCTCCGTTGGTTTAATTTTGCACATATCTACTGCACATACACAAATAAATTCTCCCATACCATTTTATTGAATTTCTAGTAAGTTGGCAGACTAAAGTGATTTTTAACACTTCTCAATTGGATTTATGATTTCTATGTCATCTACCCTGCTTCTGACATTAGGAAATGTTCAACATGAGGGAATCATTCGCTGGTTCTTTTAACTACACTATAAAACATTTGAGTCTCCTTTCTTTCAGAAATCCATAAATGGCTAATTTAATCACGGCCTCACAGCAGAAACCCTCAGTTTCTCCTGCTAATTATGTGGCTGAGTTTTGGTGCTTAAATCACTAGGGTATGTTGGGACAGGTAGGGAGCAGACTGTCAGGACTTGGTCACCAAAGGCCAGATCATGACTTGGTTTCCAAAGCCTTGAGGGTCACCCGGGCTTGACTGCTCTCTGTGGGGCATGCAGCATGGCATCCCCAAATGGTGTTTTTGGGAGATGTGAGCAAACCTGGGAGTTTCCTGTATTATACTTTTTCAAAGCTGAGATTTTCTAGCTCTCTGGAGTGGAGACTTACTCTTCCCCCCACCCGACCTACTTTGTTTTCCTGACAAATTAGGACCGAGCCAACCACAAAAAAAGCTTTACAAGCCACGTGCGCTGTGGTGTTGACTGAGCCTTCCTTCCTCTAATGTCCGTCCAGCCAAAGCATGTTTGAATTTCAAAGGTACACTGAGCTGGGTGGTGAGAGGGCTGATGGCTGTGTGAAAGTACACACGCCCCTGCTTTGCAAAAACTCCAGATAATTACAACTATTAAACCTTTCGCTTGTCTGGCCTCCTGAAACTTGAGCTTGTAGGGGTTTGTGCTTTCCTAGGAGGTTTCTGGCTGAAGCAGGCATAGATTTTTCATTGCATGCACTACCCACACCTTGGAGCAAGCGCTGCAACCTTATTCCTCCCTTGTAAATGAACAGTCAGAGCTACTGCCGTTGTCCTCATCATTCCTCAGTTGGGTGGTTTGAAGCCTGGATCGGGCCAAACCCCTTTGAGGGTCCCGGTGGACAGACGTCATGTGCTGATCCCTCTCGTTGCAGAGACAGGCTGGACCCAGAGTTACAGCCCCTTGTGAGTTGGGTTGTGCACGCAAATCACTCTCTGACCTTACGTTGAAGGAAATTTTGGAGGCAAGATGTGCAAGGTTCTTGGGGTTCGGGGAGCTGCTGCACCTCCTGGCTGCTCTGCATGCAGGTTATCAGGGTTCTCTGGTAAAGTCCTTTGGGTTATAAAATAAATAAGGAAAAAAGAAGAACTTGATGGCTGCATTAAACTTAATACCTAGAGGAAGGCTTTTTAAACTGTTTTAGCAGTTTCATTTGCACAGATAAATGCCTAAACCTTTGGACTCCGTATATGGTTTTATTGAAATTCATTTGATCTGGTAATTGCCAAGATCCACCGTTCTTACAATTTTTCATGCTTTGTGGTTTGTGCAGTGAGTAATTTTTCATACAAACATAATTTCTACATTCTGGCCAAAACCAGGAAATGAAACCAAATATCCCTCAAAACCTAGAACTTCGACGCGTTCTACAGATCATGCCTTAATTCACACTAGCAGCTTTATCACTTTCTAGCAAAAATATACATATGATGACGATACAATGTGATAATGCAAGATATAATAAGAGGGTGGGGGGAAGAAAATATCTTGGACCTCTGCCTGTAACTTTGAACAGCACTGCATTTTTTGGCCCCCCAAACTTGTTAACCTGACTGTGCAGGTCTTGCGGGCGCGTGCCCTCCTCTGCTTTCCCTGGGACATCCAAGCCCTGGTGGTCTCTAGGGTGTGACCTGCCTTAGTATCAGTCTTTTGATGGTTTTAAATATATTTCCCATTTTTTTTAAGGAAAACAGCATCTGTTACATACAGACTGCAGATCACCCTGGCACGGGTCTCAGCCCACCTCTACACACTTTGGTCCATTTGCCCCATCACCTCTCATATTTGTTGCTCTCTCTTCTCCCATCTTCAGTCTTGTTCCCTTCTCCTCGCCCCCTCCCTGCTCATCCCTTTAGGGAACGTTTCCTGCACCAGTTTCCCTTTCCTTCCTCCCTCCTGGTGCCTCTTCCACACAGCCTGGCATCACTCGCATGGAGAATCCCGATTCGCAGATGTCATTGCATACACCAGCTATATTCCATCCCGAAACTTATCTTAATCCGTAATAATCAATATCAGCATGCAGAACCATATGCACCATTAACTACAATTTACATTTGATAATATACTGTTTTTCTTCATTAGGATACCACTCCTGACACGACATGCTTACTTGGGGCAACGTTCGGTGACGGAAAGACATTGTCCCACTTATTTCTTCTTGAGTCCAAACCCCAGCCTATGTCCTCTTGCCTGGGCACGGATGGCAAGCAAGACTGATTTTCTTCTTGAATGACCAGAAGTAATGTTTCAGTCAAGTTACTGCTGATTTACCTGGGGGTAAGTGGGACTCCTGATTTCTGGGAGAACGATGAGAAAGGCGCTGGCTAACTGGCAGTCATCACCAGCTTCAAGAAGCAAGAAGCATGTGGGGAGAAAAGCTTAAGTGAGGATAGTGAAAGCACAGTGAGAAGAGTTAATAAAACCACTAAGGGTTATTAGTCCTCAACTAGTTTTAATTCTCAAGGGTTAAAAAAGGTATGGGTGTGTAACAGTGTGGAAATGCAAGCAACTGTTGGAGCCGCGCGCTCAAGTATTTCCAGTCATAATTTTCTATCTCAAGTTCAAAGACTTTTGGAAAAGGCACACAAAAAATATTCCATGAGAGTAGGGGGTAAACCCAAGACTGGCATGTGGTTATAATTTGCTAAAATCTGATTGCTTATACATAGATGTTGGTGCATTTTCCCATTAGAAAAGCACAGTTATAACCAACGTGCTCTCCCACCCATGCTTTACCCTCCTGAGATGTTCCTGGGGGCTGGACCCGACTTGCTGCATTATTGAACCATGCACAGTCCATACTAAAACTGATTTTACTGAAGGGGGTGGATGCTGCAGTAGGTGGAAAGCCACCACAGCACTGGCAAACTCAAGGCATTTGCTGAGCCCCAGGTCCCATTTTAGATGCCCCCCAGACCCCTGCAATGGCAGAGGGCAACGAAGAGCCTCCAAGCGCCTGCCCTAGGAGTGGGGAGCGTAGCACCAGTGTGTCCGCAGCCTTCAAAAGCAGGGAAAGGACATTCTTGATCCTCCATTTGGGGAACAATTTTTCCTCTAGGAGCTGGGAATTTTTAATAAGGAGGCTTTGTATCACCTCGCAAGGTGCACTTAAGGGAATGTGACACGGTGTGACAGCCCTGAGATGCTGCAAAGATTTTGGCGCTTTGGACAGAATTACAAATTCTGCTGGTGTGGCTGCGGATGGGTGCAGTACAGTATAAATTAACATATAACTAATAACTCTCATGGCATTATAGCGGGTATCTCATGGTGATAAGCTTCGTGATTCTCTTCAGCCCACTGAAGTTGAAGGAAGAGCAAAGGCCTTTTCAAGCTTACTTTATCCTCTTGCTTCTTAAGTGGGACTAATCAAGTTTATATCCTTTTAGCTTATTATTAGCCCAGCAGAGCTTCTGGCACTCTTTACAGCTTTTTTGACATGAAAGTTAGTTACACCTACTGTACTTAGTATGACTTCACTTTTCTTGTGATAAATCCTGAAAATTAATATACTGTATCCTCCAGATTACAAAATGAAAGTGTCCTAGACATTGTGAATGCTCTGGCTGTGGAATGCTGCCAGTAAAAGGAAAACTGATGTCTTAATGGTCTTTGTTAATAAAAAGAAGAAACTCGGTAGTAAATTTTGCCGGTGAAGATGTCAGGCTTTTCCTTTTTTTCTTTTTCTTATCCCAAACTCAAACTGACGCGTATTTCAAAATTTGTTGCAAAGTAGAAGAATCCTTGAAAATAAAATGCATTGGACATAAAATAATAATAATAATAATATTAATAATAATAATAATGAAAATCCTGAGTGAAGTGAGCCCTGCATTACTTATGCAGCCAAACTCCCACTGACTTTAATAGGAAGTTTGGCTGCAGGAGGAATGCAAGCCTGGGGCTTGAGCACTGAGCATAGGTTAAATTCTTTCTTAAATTAAATGAAGGATAATAATGAAATCTTTTGTTAAATTATTTGCTGACTGGGCTTCCTGATTTGGTAAATTAAGAGAAAGTCAAGCTCTGAAACAAGTAACCATTCTTGTTACAAAGGGTAGCACTGGTGGCACTGGTGTCTTATTGAACACAGATCTGCTTAATTACAGTTCCCACTGTTTGTTAAGATAACGAGTGCCAGCTGTTTGATAGCGGCGGAGCCCGCAGAAGGAAGAAGCTGGCTATCTTTGTCATTTCCATTTAGGCCCTGGATCAGGCTTGCGTATCTATAAAATTGTATAGGGAGCAAAATAACTGAGAAGTGCACTCGCAATGTGTTCCGCAAATTTGGGCAGAGCATTTGCCGGTGCACACGGAGCTCTACCATCTATGTCTAAAGCAACTCACCATTGGGAATATAAAGTCAAAGCAGAAAAATTGAGCATTTAATGGTCTACCATTATTGTTGAAATCACAATGACAGGCCATGATCTTCAAGTACAATTTTGATCCTTATGTAGTAACTGAAATTACAGCATTTCATACTCTGACTATATTATAGGGAATAAAACATCTGTCTAAATATTGGAGATATAAAACCCTCAAAATAAAGATATTTGAGAATATCTCGCACAGAGCACCTTTCCACCTGCTTGCTTAGTATAATGCAGTCATTATGGCAATAAATGTTTCTAATAAAGTATGAAAATGGATTGTTTGCTTTGCTGCTTGTATGAACTCTCATTTCTCTTTTTATTGTATTGAATCTGACATTTGCTTACCCTTTATCAGTGGAATATTTAATCAACTCCAATCTGTAAGAAGCAAGAGGAATTTCTATTTTATTTCAAACCTGTCCCACATGAAAAAGGACTGGGAAATAGGTCACGCAGTGTATGGGAAGTGTGAAAAGTGTTAAGAGTTTCAATGCTGAATATTTATCTAGTCTACAAAAAGAGACGGTTCTAAACTTGTACAGTAACACACAAGTCCGCTCCTATTGTTTAAAGTACCGGTGAAATGATTTAATGGCTTAATGTTTCTCATTTTCATCCGCAGTACAGGATCTAGAGAATTAAACCTCTGTCAGCTTTATTTATTTTCTCTGTCAGAGTATTTTCTTGCACTTTTTGCTACACAACTCTTCAGAAACGCTATATCCATATCGATTGTAATTTCTTCGGGCTCTTGTCCAAAATACTCAACGTAAACAGTCTGTGTTTCCTCTCCATCTGTATTTTGGCTAATCCTCTGGTTTAGACAATCTAATGACAAGTGCTAGTTATCTGGAGGTACACGGTTTTCAAGCCGGCACGCTATGATTTATGGGCCTTGTTTTACAGAAAGTATCACAAGTTCACAGAAGTGAAAGCTTCCAAATAAGCACCTAACTTTTGTAATAAATGCAGCTAACAGCATGTCTGCAAATATATAGCAAACAGAGTGAGTGATGTCTTATTATGCAGGCCACAGTTTGACTTGGTCTGGTTTTATTTATGAATATGTCTTGCATCTGTTTCAAATTTCAGACCCGTTCAGTTTCTCAAATGCTCTCCCAAACAAGCTTGTGCTGAACGTCGTTAATTATCCTAATAAAATATTTGTATCAATTTTACTAAAGATCTGCAATGCCTCTGCCACAAGCAGACATTTTTTAATAACTGAATTAAGAGAAATAATTATAGCTTGCACTGGAATGGGTTGGAGATGTCCAGATTGTATAAAAAAAAAAAAAAAAAAAGAGCCAGGGGGGAGGGATGGGGAATGGGTAGAGTACAGCAAACTGTACAAGAGCAAAGGGACATATGATTAAATTAAAGGGCAATGCTTTGTGAACAAACAAAAGGAAATCCTTCTTCATACAATATATAGTCAATCTGCCGAATTCACTACCGCAGGGGGTCATTGAAACAAATGCTGTGGCTGGGTTTCAGAGCGGACTGGATAATTTTATGACTGTTATTAAAATACGTAGCCCTGCAAGCTCAGATAATGATAAGGGTAATCAAACCCCGTGCTGCAGCCTGTGAGATGATCGTTGGAGGCATGGGAAAGGAGCCTTGCCCTCGGCACTGCCCCCAATGAACTGGATGGGGCCTTCTGGGGGGCTTCACCTTCCTTTGAAGAGGTGGGTGCTGCCCACCGGCACGGCGCGGGCTCCATCACTGATCTCCTCCGGTGCGACAATTCCTTCCTTCCCAGTAAAAATAAAACACGAGACCCTAGTGTGAATTTCTAAGCATTCCCCCCTCGCCGCCAGTTCCTCGGCACTGAATGATCTTTGAGGGACGTGATTGCCTTGGCTTATTTTTGTTGTGCAACCGAGCAGTGTATGCAGGGACAAGCTGGTGTAAGGGCCGCTGCGGGCATCGCTTCCAGCCGTGAGGGACGCGGGGTCTGCCCGATGCTCCGTGGAGCAGGACACGGGCACACGGAGAAGCTCTCGGCCAGCACGGCCACTATTTAACCCTCTACCGGATAACAAAGCTTTAAATGTCTTTTTCTGCCATGAAGTCTTTTGGCTTGCTCTCGGCAAGCCCATGCTGAACCAAACGAGCCCTTGCCCCTTGCTTTAGCTGTGAGCTGGGAATTTCGTTGTCTGTATTTCACGCATTCGTTATGATACCTCTGATCCAGGGGTGTCTGGTGATCCCACAAGATGGGGTGTACTCTGCGCTCCTCAGTGAACAGATCCCACAGGTTGCCGAGCACCATCAGCTATGGGATATTGCTAGCCAATTAAAAAATAAAAAAGAAGAAATAAAAAAGAGTGGCTTACTAAAAAAGAAATTAAAAAATGAAACAACGAGCTGATCTACAGGATCTGAGGAGCATCAAGCTGAGGGGAGGGACTGCCAAAGGGGTGCCCAGCCTGGCCCCAGGGAATGGCTCCAGCTGTGTCCAGCTGTGCTTCAAGCTCAGGGGGCCCCGGGTGTTCCTTGGGAAGCAGGGGGGCTGCCCTCCTGCCAGTTTGATTGCACCGATACCATGAAAACCAAGGCGACAGTTGGCATTTATTTGTACCCCTTGTTATCAGCCAGCACAGAGAAATCCGAGGCTGAAAATGGACAGTGTGTCTCCGATCAGGGAGGCTGTCAGCGCGATTTATGGAGGTCTGATTTCTTATTTCACTTCTGCGCAGGAGAAAAGTGACAACTTCGCCTCTCAGTATTGTCAGTCTAACATTTTTCCCAGGCTATTCACATGCTGGAAAGTGGATGGCAGGAAGGGAGGGAGCCTGAACGCCTGCATCCCTCAGCGGAGGACCACGAGGAGATGCTTAATTGGCATCTGGAGCCAAGCGCTGTGGCAGGATGGACATTAGGAAAAATTTCCTTCCCCGAGAGGGCTGTCAGGCACTGGAAGGGGCTGCCCAGGGAAGGGGTTGAGTCCCCACCCCTGGGGGGATTTAACAGCCGGTCAGAGGCGGTGCTGAGGGCCAGGGTTTGGGGGTGGGATGGCAGGGGTAGGGGAATGGTTGGGCTTGGTGATCTTAAAGGGCTTTTCCAACCTCTACGATTCTGTGTTTCTATGATTCTATGATGGGGAAGCTGGACTCTGCTTCACCCTGTGTGAATTTGCCCAAAGCTTCCCTTAAATATTTGGAGCCCTCACCCCTAGAGTCAGAGGCACGGTGTGGTATCCTCCATTTGGCTGTTCTTCACCAAGATCTCTGTGTCCATCTTTGGCTTTTGCTGGAATTCATGGAGTTAGAACTGATTTTAAGATGCTAAAATCAATGAAAAAAACGTTCTCCCCTTGCCAGTTATTTTGGTTATCGCCCTAAACTTTGTTGCTTGCTTTGCTGTTGCTAGCACGTCATAACACTCTATCATCTGCAAAAAATTTGCCACTGGCAAGTGGTTTCCTTTCCAGTTGAAACAGCCCCAGACTAGTACGCTGTTTTACAGAGACAGGCCGCTGTCACCAGCATGTGGGAGACCACTGCCAGGATTAACTGTACCGATTTTCTAGGAGAGTATAGCTAGTTCCAGCATGCTTATAAAAATTAAATATGTAAATTAATAAACTGGGTCAGTCCCAAGTAAATCAAAACCCAAAGTCCTTGTTGGGAAGTCCTTGCAACCTGGCCCTACCTTTCAAGGTAGAACCGTTGCACCTCAGCTCCCACAATGTCTTATTTCCTTCTAGGTTTGTGACTGCGGTGAGGTCTTGTATTATTTTTCACTTTAATCTTTGGGGAAAAATGGGTAAAATTGCAGGACATGCTTTCAAAAAGGAGCAGTGAACTGCAGCTGCACCCTGACCGAAGCGGTGGCCTCTCCTTGCCAGTCCCTTCTTTTCCTTGGGAAGAAATTTCCAGTACATTGTGTGAAATAGAAAATACCCTGCATAGGAATTAATGAGATCGTTCGGAAAATAAAATGGCTTTTTTTTCCCTACGTAAAAGTTCATGTAGAGCTGGATAGAGTAAAATGACTTTGGGAGAGAAGCGGTGCTCAGGCAACGCTCTCCCGCTCCGAGGCCGCATGGCATAACGGCAGGAATATGTACGGCTGTTTGTATTACTTTGTTAAATGACATTTGAGTTATGATCATACCCCTAAATTATGAAGGCGAATGTATGAAACTCATGACTGTATTTCTTGATCTTGAGGAAATGCCAGATAATCATGATAATCTCTTTGTATACCTGTCTAAGGATCAAGTTTTCAAAAGCAGCCCGTAAAAGGGTGCATACTAAATATGTGCATGTTCTCATCTCATCACATCTCCATGTGCAAGACCATGTGCACATTCAGACTAGATAATTACCTATCCAGTTTACTCCCGCACGGGCTGTTGTTTAATGTAGGCACAAAGAAGACAATTTGCATACATAAGTAGACAGTGAGCTCCAGTTCTTCGTGCTCGGTTTTTCCTATGATCACAGCAACTGGAGATGAATAAGACCTACTACGTTCCCTATACCTTTCCTTCCCAGAAAGAGTGCTCCCTGATGGATAATTACCACTGTTTTGTCTCTGGTTTTAAATGTCCCAAGCAGTGGTTCTTCCACCGTGTCCCTGGAGGGGCCCTTCCACTTTTGAGGCCACTTTTGAAAATTTGGCCTCACCGGAGTGCTAGAGCTGAGAAATTCCCGGTGGCCCAGAGAGCTGAGACATCTGCTGAATTCATAATTGGATTGTTGACTGAATTCAGCAGGGTAAGGGCCGGGGATTGACCAGCTGTGCTGGTACTGGTGTTTTATTGAAATCGATGGGAATGGCTGTACTGAAGGAAGGCATGAGCTATCTACACGGGTTGTGTAAAGAAGAGAAACTGCCCGGCATGAGAGTTAAACTTATTTTTCTGGACCTGAGCAAGTGAGGAAGACTGGATTTTAAAGCACTGTTCAGCGGTGATTAGCATCTGCTCCCGGAGATAGAAAATTGCCTGTGAACAGACCAGCAAACTTTGGTGGGAAGGACATAGAGTACACAATTTCTTTTTTTTTTTTTCCTGCTTCAATCTCTGACTTCTCTTACAGGGTCAAAGGGAAATCGCCTGTAAAAAAAGGCAAAATTTTGATAGAAGGTAATAGCAACCCTTTTCCAGCTTTAAGTCATCTTGAAGAAGTAATTTAACCATACTCTTCTGGATGCCATTTGTAAATTGTTAATTAACAAGAGAGCAAATAATAATTACTGCTGGAGCCATTCAATTAAAAGATGTTGCGTTCCAAACTTTGTTCACACGGTCTATATTACTAACATCATGTCTAGAAATATGCCACAAATGCTGGCAAAAGAGCAAAAGCCAAGCATTTCCCCATCATTATACAGCAGCACACGTCTTTTTAGCATTTTTTTTTATTTTGCTTCTTAAAGCTTGTGGTCTCCTAGCACATGCGGATAAGGAATATGTCTCTTTGTGGTTTTGCTAACAGAGTATTTTGAGAATAAGAGATTGAAAAAATAACAAACAAACATTCTTTACAAGAAAACGCTGCCTTTCTATATAAGATGCCGAAGAAACATTTGCGTTGTGACTTGCTGCGAGACAGTAGAGAAAATGGAGAACAAATGCATGTGCCTGGTCTGGATAACCTAAAGTTAACTCCACATGTCAAACTGATTGCCTGACACAAGGCAGGCATATTCTGTGATGACAAACAAATAGCACCTCCATCCTGCAGACATCCCCTAATTATAAAAGAGAAATTATTTCCCATTTTCATTGCTAGCAAATGTATGTTACTCTGGTGCACCATAATTTCAGTCTAAGTACTGTATCAAAGTTTGCTGAATGTGAAGCACAAAGTATGTTAGACGTTAAACTGTAATTACAGAAGGGAGTGGATTTCTGGAGTATTATGTTTTTTGGTAATATTTTATTTTATTGGTTTTCAAATATACTTAGACTGCCAGACTAAGCAGGCAGAATAACAGCAACACGGAATTCCAGAATAACATATGACTTTAATAAAATAAAGCAGGATGGCTTGCTTTACTTGTATCGCTGAAAAGAATTGAAACCATTACCGTGCCCTCAGCCGCAGTGCCATCCAGGCCTGGCTGGACGGAGACTCGCGGGACCAGGCGCCCAGGCACGGATATCACCTTGGGCAACTCACCCCCATCCCCACATTTCTCCCCCACCCCCTGGGTTTGTTCCCCTTTGAGGCAGCGGTCGGCACCTGAGATGGTCCTGAGCCAGCGTTTGGCACGGCGGAGCTTTGATCCCAGCTTCAAGCTTTTGGGCTATGGAAATATAGATAATAACCAATGGTATAAAAAGAGGTGATTGCAGGGGAAGATGAATATGGATTCAAGAAATACAGAGGGGTATATTCAATCCCTATTTATTTTTTGATGGTTTACACTTTCCCCCGTCCCCTTAATTTTCTATGACTGTCACAGGTGGTGAATCTAAAAGATAAGCAGACATGTCCAGAGGTCGAGCCAAAAGTGGGATCGCTGATGAAATATTAGATGAGTTTTCTTCTGTAAGTTGTGCAGGATCATTCAAAGCTGCGGATCAGACAAGTGGCGTCCCCGCTGTCACACTCCCGGCTTTCCATTACGGCGCTATCACTCACCGTTTCGCCCTTTGTGGTTCCCGTAATGATCTACACTCGTTCTGTCTCTCCACGTGTCCACCTTCCCGCACGTCAGGCGCCGCAAGCTGGCTCCTGAAAACAGCGAGAAGCATGGTGCTGAGTACGTGACCAGCTTTGCTGTGGGTAATTTTCTACATGGCTGAGAATGAGCACGTGCGGTCTTTAGGACTGAAGCATAGCCTGGACCGGGGGCATTTTCAACATGGTCCCTCAGGAAGGCATTCCCTCCTGGAGGTGCTGTTAACACTGTTTCAGTATGACTATTCTTGCTCTGATTTACCATTCTCTGCTTTTCTGGGGGAAGATCAGTACCCTCCAGAAGAGCTGTCACTGCCAGGGAAAGCGCAAGAGTCCAAATGGGAAGGGACATGATGACCCGTGCTCTGCCTCCCCTTGGCTCAGGGAGCAAACGCTGGCCATGAGCTGGGTTTTTACAGGCAATCCATTTTCAGCAGTGAAATAACCAACTAAACTCAGTTTGGTTTTTGGTGGCATGACATGCCGTGGAGGGGGCATGGATGGGAAGGCACCAGGTGCTGCATCCAGAGGAGAGCATCATTACAATGGAGAGCTGTGATCTTTTAAAACACTCCTATTTCCTTGCCCTCTTCATCTTTATTTGGTCACTGGAGACCACGCATTCAGGCACCATTTATTCTTTCTCTATATTTATACAGGTTTTTTCCCCTTGTTCTTTACTGGGAAATCTTTGGGTATTTCTCATAGCTTGATAATGGAAACTGTACTTGCGTCAGGCTTTTGCAATACCATCACAACGAAGAGAAACAAGCACTTTTGGGTTCATTTCTTCTTTATTGTATCAATCAAGTTAGTCCCAACATTGGGACTTTCACAGCTACCAATTATCTCGACCAAACGAGCACCCAGTATAACCTCACCTCATTGGCTCCTTTTCTAGGGTCACAAATTTCTCATCAGTGAGAAAAAGACCTTTTTTTTCCCCATCATCTTGACTTGCCTTTAATGCTCATCCGCTGTCAATACTTGTGGAAAATCTCTGAATGACAGGTTAAAACATTTCATTCAATATGCAGAAAATGGTGGTGGTGGGGGGGAAGACTCTGCTTTCCCAGAGCTGCCTGTGCGGGCACCGCCTCTATAACCGATAAATGCTTGGCAGAGTCTGGTCCACATGCCCATTCAGTCTTTGCCACCTCCTCCAAGACTCCCACATTTGCATGTTTTGTGCTGGAGGTAAAACCTCTAGTGCCCGAGCTGCTCTTTCTGCCTAATATCTGCTCTTATCGATAGCATTTAGCAGGTGTAGGAGCAGAACACTAAACTGCTCCTGGTGTTTACACCAAGAAAACATGGCCTTGCTTCCTGACAGTGATTTATGCTCTGAAATTTCAAAATGTCTTTATTGGCTCCCTTTTCTCACAGCGTAGGCAGAGCTATTCTGCTCTTGGCCAGGGCTATTTATACTCACACTGATATCCAGTGCCCCTTTCCATACTGGTGAAGACCACTTACACCACATGTGGTTTTTTTCTTTCCTTACATAAAAAAAGTGTTAATGAAAAAATGCTTTTATTCCTCCATCCCACATGATATCCACCCATGATTTGAGAGGCTTTGTGGCTGGCAGGAGCACTTTGGAGAGGAAGGGAGGAGGGACCCGGACAGGAGAGCTCCTCCTTCTCACCCATCCCATCTCACAGGGGGACAGAAGTTTTCCCAGGTGGTTTTGTCTGAGAGAGGTTCACCTCACCCTTGCTAACCTCACTCGTGCGAGGTTGCCTTTGAATTCATGTCCAAACATGCACTGAGATACCAGGTTTTGTGCCAAAGCTCAGGCACCCATCCCACCTGCATCCCAGGCATCCATCCCTGGCAGCATCCCTGCCCTCAGCTCTCCTCAGGGGAGCAGGAGGGGTGCCTGGAGCCATGCGGAGCTGAGCATCCTTCAGCAGCAGCATGTGCTTTGCATGTGGCGAACCCCCATGCATTGACCCCGATCTGGGTGATATGGTCTGTTTGTCGATACTGTTTGTTTATTAATTAGCCGAAAGGAAGAGAGGCACTTCACACACAAATGAGAGTCCTTGCCCGGAAGAGCTGGGAGTAATACTTTTGCCTAAGAGTTGCCTAATGCAGCTACTGAAACACTGCCAAAGGTTTGCTTTCAGCGAGTTCCTATGGGCAATATTTTTATAATATCTAATATCCCAAATGGGCTTTATATGTTTCCTAGAAGCCTGATTTTTTGGAAAGAGCAAATATCCCCAAACCTTTTACGTTTTCCCTTCTCCAGCCTTCAGGTACTTTCAGTTTGCTACCTGATACTTGATGCACGAAACCACTCTGAAGAGGGCTGATTTTGGAAAGGAGAGCATGGCAGCGCGAGGCAGGTTGTCCATCTACCGCTGTCGCAGCTTGGCATCCCTGACCTAGCGAAGCTGGCACGCCGACCTGCCGCAGGCACCAAGCCATGCGAGCAGATGGGTGCGAGCATGGCCAGAGAGGAGGCCGTGTAGGAGCATTTAGTCTGTTAGCAAAGGGCAGGATTCCTGGACAGTCGGTTTAAGCCCAGGCTGTTATTTAGGGGATACGCCCCTGATGCATGCTATTTTGGGTGGCAGTGCAGTAGACACAAAATTATAAAAGAAGGAGGAAAGATTGGAAATTTTCTATTTCTTGATGGCATCCTGCCAAGGAATCCTATGGGGATTGCTTAGTGGTGATGTTGCTGGATGACTAGATGATACAGGTACCTAGATACAGCTGCTGTGGCAAGCCCCGTATTATTTTCAGGTACATAACCACATTTATTTTTTATACCTTTATTTTTAGTTGATTATTGAATATTGTGCAGATGGCTGAGATTGAATCGGAAAGTCCTGATTTTTAAAGCATGACCTATTTGACTGTACTGGCCTAGGATTTATGCTTTTGGGTGCAGAAGTGGTGTGTTCAGATAAAAGGATGTATGCAAAAATAAGACCTGTATATCCTGGATGTCCATCTTATGCTCCATGTTAGGGGTTGATTCCCATTCAGGATATACGATTCAATATATAGAGAAGTCCTGAGAAGCTGGTGGGGTGGAGGGGATCTTAAGCTGGATCCCATGCTGGAAGATACCCGTGTCCAGATTGATTCCAGCTAACTCCAGCAAGTAGATGAGGAATGCAGTCACCTCTGGCTCTGCAGTATATAGAAGTTATCCCCTCTGTCCCTAAAATGGCCCTTTGGAGGTTCCCAGGATGATCAGTTCCCAGATTTAGGTGTCTCTCCCATCAGGCAAGATGGATCTGGGCCCTTTTCCTTCTGTGCCTTGGATCTGGACCAACTAAAATTACATGAGTGTTGGCAGATGTATGTCTAATCTGTTCTTAAAAATTGCCAGTGAGTTTCACAACCTCCCTTGCTAATTTGCTCCAGTGCCTAATTATCCTTTCAGATAAAAAACCTCCCTTCCTGCAAGCTAAAACCTGTTACTTCTTGTCCAGCCCTGGCTGGACATGGAAAAAAAGTGGTTTTCACCTTATTTAAAATAATGATTTACATACACATACATACGTACATAAATATATTTAAAATAAAAATATTATCCCCTTCGTCTTTCTAGACTAAGCAAACTCATCACAACTTCTCTAAAATGTTTATAATTTCCTATGATCTTTCTCTGCACTTTTTTTTCCAGTTTTCCCTCATCTCTTTTTTAAAGACTAATGCCAAGAAATGGACATTTTATTTCTGTTAAGGTTTTAATGGTGCTCTGCAGAGATCCCAGTAAGTTATTTGCCTTTTTGTAACAGCACTGCATTTGTTGACTCATAAACACTTCGAGGTCTTCTGTAGCCTTCAGGTCACTCTCTGCATACTTCCCCCATTGTATTTGTGTGGATTTCATTTTTCTTCCTACGTATAGTCCTTATACTCGTCTTTATTAAATGTCATCATTAGGATTTTTAATTCGATCTTTCCCAGTTTGGTGTCATCCAAAGTATACTCTCTATTCTGTCATCCAAGTTGTTAATGAAATATTGAATAGCATTGGATCCAGGACAGACCCAGCTGGGACCCTGCATGGTATGTTCTCCAGAGCTGACAAAGAGAAGAATTTCTGTGTTTCATTTAGAGCCCTGAATGATCTAATCCATTGGATTAGATGGCAGCTATAAGAGACAATGAAAAAAAAAAAAATCCCCAACCCCCTTTTTATAAGTACTCATTTCTGGAGCAGTATTATATGGCTTTTTCCATCTCATATCTTGAAGTCCTCTCAACATAATTTTGTTATGTTTTATGCCCCTGGTTTTCTTTTCGAAGGGAAAAAAAAAATTCCTACTTCCTTCTATAAATAGTCCCACAAGGTTTTGAAGTTCAACCCTGAATTAGTGAAACAGAAGAATAGTTAAATTCAACTTTTTGTGGTATTTGGCAGATTTATGATTATTTTCTCCAGCAACAGCCTAAAAGGCATCAACACATCAGCTCTGATTTTGCAATGGAAAGAAGGTAAAAATCAACAGAAAGAAGACAAGAAACCAACTTTTTAGATGAAGCTCCAGCTTTTTTAGACTAAGCTAGGTATTTTTAAAAATGAAGTCTTCTGAACTTGCAAATTCCTTCTTTCCCTAATGCTAAGAACTGTTGCTTGGATTTGATTGAAACATCTTTATCCCATTTATGGAAATTGTCCGGGAAGAAGCACGACCTCCCTGGCCCAGGCCAATCTGAACAAAAGTGTATTAAATAAGAAAAAAAAAAAAAAAAAAAGTATCATTAGGCTTTGTGAAAAACTCGAAAGGCTATGGAGGTTAAAGAATAATTTCAGTCATGATGGCTTTTTTATGTATTTCATTTCCCTTTCCCTTCAATCCATGCAAGACATACTCTGTAATGATTTTATCAGTGAAGTTCAAACTTCAGCCATGTTTAACAGATTTAATAGACCCAAAGTGTTCAATCATTCCTGGTTATACAGCCTGGCTTCCTGCATACCACAGGTCACAGAACCTCACCTGGTTATTTCTGCACCTTGGTCTCACTTGCTCTAACCTTGTTCGAGGCATTCAGCAATCAGCACGCAGACACGTGAAATATGGTTGGATAGACTCTCAGGCAAAGAAAAAGAATCGGTTAAACACTTTTGCAATGAGATAGGATGGATTTATTCTCTAATTTTTTTTTTCCTCCCATTTTAAGAAATAATTAATTTTCAGAGTTTGGCAAGGCAAAGCATCTGGAAGAATCTGGAACAAGTAGAAGGTGGACTGTACAGCCCTGTGCAGGGAAGGATTGTTCAGCACGACTGATTGTAGAATCTTGCATCAGAGCAATCTGTGTCTGTACCTCGTAGGACCCTGGGGCAGCAGGATCCATGGGGACCACTGCCTCGGGGAGGTCCCTGTCCCCATGCCACTCCACCAAACTTGTCCGCCTTGCCAGTGGTGCAGGTGGTGGAACCTCCTGGTCTCTGATCTCTGCAGTCCAGCTACCTTCGCGCCTTGGCCTTTAATAATGTTTCCCCTTTTGCAATAAGAAATCTAAACTTAGCTGACTTCATTTGTCTTTCCATTTAACTTGAAATTAAACAGCTTGAGCTGAGGTTATTTTCTATGGCTAGTTCTATAAAGTCTTTAACCATCTATCAAGGACAAATTCGTATTTGTGTCACCTCCTATTGTTTCACCCTCTATTTAGTGAGGACCTCTTTCACTTACTACATCTGTTACTACCAGTATTTCTTTTTGAGCCAGGAATGCAAAGGTTCCCACAAAAATCTCTCATGGTAATGTTTCTCTCATCACTAAACTGTTGATTTCTTACCTAAATCTTACCCTGCAGCAAGTCCCTTGGTTACCCCAGTGCTTCCTTCTTCCCTAATTGTCTTCTGCTTTGTACAAGGTCCACCACCAGATTTGTTATCCTGTCTACTGCTCTTTTATCTCTTTACCTGTGTTCTCCTCCCTCACGTTCTTTTTCCTGTTTATTAACATTAAATGTGATTATTATGCTGTTTTCTTATAACCTCTCCTATGCTAGTGTAAACCTCTCAAGAGCTGCAGCAGCCTGTGTCCCAGAAGTCAAGCACTTTTTGGTACTCTCATGGAGCCTATTCATGGAAAAGAGTATTTTCATATTGTCCCACTCAACACCTGCTCCAGTATTTGACTTGCAGATTATATTGGGATAGGAGAAATAAAACAGATTATTAAAAAATACTGCATTCAACCTCTCTCTCCTGACAGATAAGTTGCTCAACTTCCATATGTGCAAAAAGTGATTCTCTGGGGTATTTTTGGGTTTTTTTTTTTGAAGTTGCAAGGGTAGGATCCTAAAGGTGTCAATAATAACTCAGGAATCATAGCCTGAAAATCAGAATTTTGCAAAAGACTCATTTGGTGAACGAAGCTCATTTATTTACCTTCCCAGCTAGAAAAGACTCATCTAGGTAAGTAGCCAAGAACAGGAGGGTACAAATGGAGACCTGGAAACAGAGTTTGGCTCAGGTTATATTGACTTTGGCAAAAACAAGATATGAAAAATTATACCTCAGATAAAAATAAATTATAATCTGCAAGCATTTGAATTAGAGGAGTTCTCCATGTAAACTTAATAAATGAGTGTTAATTCAGTTACCAATTTGTAGCTATGAAACATAACTAGTGATGTTATTCTTTGGAACTTGTATTGGAAAAGATTGCATAACCCATGAAGCAATTCTTCACAAAGTGCATAAAAGTGTCAGCTTATGTATAATTTATGCAGCTAATGTTAGTTATGGTCTGTTTAATAGTACTTAATGCCTCTGTATGACATCATTCTTTCATTTACCAATAGAAAAAAGAAGAAGACCAATCAAAAACATTTTAAAGACTAAAAGATATATGCATTAGTTTTGATTTTTTGTTTAGATTGTGTAAGTCAATAATTATCACTAGTACGTAAAGGATTTTCAGAAGGAGCAATCGTCATACGCAGTCTACATATTTACTATTTAGTTAGTTAGCTTAATTACAGTTTACTCACTGTGTATGTGTTAACTAATATACTGCTAATGTGCCTTGAGCAATTCATTTTGCCGACAGCATAGTAACTGGCTGTGTGCGCTTGCCCCTTTATTAGTGGCAATTATTAAATCCAATTTTCGTTGTACTTACTACATTTCCTCCGCTGCCTACAGGGCATCCCTACGGGAGGGTTATGACTTAGTGCTTCTGTTCTCAGCCTTTACATCCTTTTACCCTCTCCGAGCCCTGGGGAGAGGCAGCTGGAGCTGGGGAAGAGCAGGGTCAGGGTGGGTCAATGCACCCACGGGAAGGCACAGGGACACCTTGCCTTGCCTTCACGGTAGACGGAACGAGTCTGTGTCCAGTGTCCAGCTGCAAAAAGTCCTTTCCTTAGGTTTGGAAAGGAGTGAACTTTTCTTAATGGGGCATTAGATACAGAGGCATTAGGTACCTCCAAAAGTCAAAAGCCCTCAACTTCCTTGTGATGCCCAGGCTTACTGAGGTCATCGAGGCTGCTCTATGGGAAGGTGAACATAAGGCATTACTCAGTTTGAGATCCTTGACATAAACCTTTAGTCCATTGCAAGTCAACGTATCTGGCTTATTAGAATATTGGCCAAAAAGGGCCTTTTGTTGTGAACTCTCCTTAGACGGTCAATGGACAAGTGGATTGGTTTATTAATATCCTCTCTTCTCACTGAATAATCTTCTGACTGGGTGCCTTTTTTGAGGGCAGCAATGCTGTCCTGTGGTTTACAGACCACATCTCCTAATTTGTTGTGCTGGCTTCTGCTCTTATGACAAAAATCGAGTTTGCAATGTTCCTAGCAGGCAAGCTGGCCCGATGTTGCAATTACCACCACCTGCCTGTTACACCAGCAGTAAGATCTCCACTTGGCTGGTGAAACCTGGGCTATAGTTAAATGGGTGGAAACCGCTCATTTTGCAAGTGATGATCTCAGTCTCTCGCACACTTCCTAACTTTTCTTTCCAAATATCCCAAGCAATGCCACTTCAGTTGTCCTGAGGCAGTTGGGTTTTTTTCATTTACCAGATCCCAATGGCTTCCACAAAAGATGAAGAATTAACATATTTCATTGTTGATGTTGGCCCATGATTGCGTCTATCAGAAAAAAATAACCGTGATCCCTTAGAGGAAGCATGGTCATTTTTTGCAGCAAACACTGGAAGTGATTTGCAACCAAAGTTGCCCCTAGATGTCCACCAGAACATAGGTGGGTACGTTCAAAGAACATTGCAGACTCAAATCTTGAAAATTCTTACAATGTGAATGGAACTGTGAAATGTAGATTCTGTGCACAAAGAAAGCACCAGCTGATTGGTGTAAATGAGGCATGTGAGTTTCTGCAGTTGGAAGCCTTCTCCAGGATTTTCTGCTGCTAGCGCTGCTTAGAAAACTCCCGTCCCGAATGCAGATCCTCATGCAAAGAGCAGTGACACCAGCAGCAGTCCTTCCTTTGGATTTAACCAGATGGGACCGGGTCTTCCCTTTACCTTCTAAGTCAGCTGGCTCTACCCCGGGCTTTGCCACGGCAAAATTGCTGGGTAGGTGGCCTGGAAGTTCATCACCAGATTGAACAGGACCAGTGGCCTGAGTACCAGGCTATCAGTAGCCTCAGGGGTAATGAAAGACTGCCTTGTTTAATCTTCTGTTTAAATCCAGCCTACTTGCTGCAACTGGTTCTCATATGAAAGCAATCCAAGCAGCAGCTCGTGGGGCTGCAGTAATGTGAAAATACAGAATTCTTCATGAAAACCTTTGAAAAAACAGGAAATTCTGTGCCCCACTTCTAATACAAATTACTCTGGATTACACCCAAGAGTAAATAATGTCGTGTGTATGCTGTTCTTTCCATGCACTAAATTTCTCAGCCAAAATAAAGGGTAGTTCTGAAAGATTTTTCTGATCTGCAACATACTATTTTCCATGGGTGGACTTAAGCATATTAATCAAATATGCATTATTGAGACAAGATTTTACTTAAATCAAAGACAATTGTGTGCAGAACGTTACAATTTCTAGTTATGAAATCCATCTTAAAAATTGCCGCACTTTTATAGTTTGATCACAAGCAAATTTAGTATTCTCGGTGACAAAAAACCTCTATATCACTTCTTGATAATAACGTGAAAATTGTGCTTTCTGTTCTTGTTCCTAGAGATGCTGTTCTCAGATGGGGAAAGGTAGAGCACTAAACAACATATTTGCAATTACCTGCAAGACTTAACCAAGGAAGTAGTCAGTTTATAGTTACCTTCAATATGTAAACTACAAATTATTAGTGCATGAAAATGGCATCTAAGTTCTGTTGCTGGGGTCTAGTAATTTTGGATATTTTCCATGCTATTACTGCCTGCTCCATATACCTTTACTGGTTCTTTTTGAAATTAACTTAATGGCACTCCACAGAAATGGACTGCCTACTGAGAATGAGAGCTTGCTTGCAAAGATGGACTAACTTCCTACTGGGAAGCACTGATTTGGCACAAACAGAGAAATGCTTTAGCATTAATTTACTTCGGTATCAAAATATTTGGAATAAATTATTTAAAATATTTAAGGACCAAAGGGTCAATATTTGCTGTTAATAAATTGGACCCGTGTACAAATATTTGATGCTGAAAATTCCTCCGGTATCTCCCCGCTATAATACTGAGATAATGCATTCTCAACTTGCCAGGGGTGGTTTGGGGTTGGTTTTTTTTTTTTCCTTCAGGCAACCAGGGACACATTCTTGAATTGGGGCTTACACTTGTATGCACCCACATTTGTGCACCTGTTCTCCTGTGAATTGAGCTCTGTTCACATTAGTACAGGTAATATCGCTGCGTGTTTTCGTAGCACCAGGCAAAGATGAAGGTAAGCTGAGTGCAAATGGGTTCCTAGTCGCTACCTTCCCATGTGAAAGTTTCCAAAAATTTATTTATTTGATTTGCTAAGTTGCCAAATCCTTCGAAGTAGTGCTCCAGCAGCATCCCCTCTCTGGCCTGCCACTACAGAAGCCAACACTCTTATGGCATTTGTTATTTGTAATTTGTTATTACCCTGCAGCCCTGAATTCATACACCTTTCCTTATCCATTGGTATTGCCCTAACTCCCTTTACTGGGTCATGTCCTTAAATACGGTAACACATCCTCTGCGATTTGTCTGAGTCACATCTTCATCTTTTTTTCTCATGACTGGAATCAGGATCACATCATAACTGTGATGGTACGATCTCTCCCGATGAGCTGTTAGGATAAATAATGAAGACCTCTGCTCTTACCACACACCTATCACAATATTACTCAAAACACTCTAATTTGCATATTTCTAATTTTATGTCTAGAAATAAGTAACTTTGGAGAGTGTCCATTTCACTGATTATTGACTTCTAAAATCTATTTTGCAAAATTTTGACTATTTAATGCTTTTTCTTTAATGTATAACATGTAACATTGCAAAACTGGAAACCAAACTGATCGGTGCTTTGATCCAGAGAGGTCCAAGCTCGGAGCACCCAAGTTACTGCAGAGCAGGAGAGAGATGCACCAGTCAAGCCTTATGGAGAAGCCAGGTGCTCCTCAGAACTGACTGCTCACCCTTCCCTTCCCTTCCCTTCCTTCCCTTCCCTTCCCTTCCCTTCCCTTCCCTTCCCTTCCCTTCCCTTCCCTTCCCTTCCCTTCCCTTCCCTTCCCTTCCCTTCCCTTCCCTTCCCTTCCCTTCTTTTTTTCCCTTCCCTTCTTTTTTTTCCCTTTTCCTTTCCTCTTACCTGTTCAGAGATTCTTCCATTCAGGGCAAATTAGAGCCACTCTATATTAAAATAAGCAATTTTGTCTGCCCTAAATACAATGTCGTGGTTTAACCCGGCTGGCAACTCAGCACCACGCAGCCGCTCGCTCACTCCCCCCCCTCCCTCAGTGGGATGGGGGAGAGAATTGGGAAGGAGAAAAAGGTTAGAGCTGAGGGCTGAGATAAAGGCAGTTTAATAAGAGAAAATAATAATAATAGTAATAATGAGAATGATAACAAAATATACAGAATATACAAAACGAATGATGCACAATGCAATTGCTCACCACCTGCCGACCGATGCCCAGCCCGTCCCGAGCAGCGATCAGTACCCGAGCAGCGATCACTCTCCCCGCGACCGACCGACTAAACCCCCCCCCCCCCGGGCATGACGTTCTATGGTCTGGAATAGCTCTTTGGACAGTTTGGGTCCTAGCTGTGCTGTACTCCCAGCTTGTTATGCCCCTGGCCGAGCCGGAGAAGCTCAAAAAGTCCTTGAGCAGTCTGAGCACTGCTTGGCAACAACTAAAAACATCAGCGTGTTATCAACATTCTTCTGGTACTAAATCCAAAGCACAGCACTGTGCTGGCTTCTGTGAAGAAAATTAACTCTATCCCAGCCGAAACCAGGACAGCTACGTTTTGCACATGCACGATCCTCGGCAGCACGCAGCTGATGCCGGGCAGCAGTGACTGGAGAATACAGCGGGTGCTCTTTCATTTCCTTTCACAAGTTAAGCGTATTAGGCACGGATTTCATTTCCAGGCCGTTCCGTGCCACATCACCAGCCATGCTGGAAGCAGAGCGGTGCCGCAGTAATCGCGCCACAAAGCACAAACCGGTGTGGCACTGCTGTTGTGAGTCCTCGGCGCTTTCAATGCTGATTTCAATCCATGAAGTACATTTTCATCTAACAGCAGAACTTTTGTAAATTCGGGATTATTTAATTTCAAAATCATTTCAAGTTTTTGCTGTCGTCACAATCCAACGATAAGAAGAGCTGGATTTTTTTCTTAGAAAAGTGGTGCTTCAGGTCTTGGCCATAAAGAAAAATGTTTTCTGCCATAGCCCCTCATCGACTCCTAGGCACACTTGTGCTGCCTACTTCTCACACTAATAATATTCTTGTACTGAATTTAAATATTCTGTTTTTCTTAATAATCCTGAGTCATCGTGGCCTTGGACAGTGCTGGAAATTCGGAGGGGCCATGTGGCAGCCTGGCCAGAGCATCCCACGCCACGGGAGCGTTGCTGCCTACGGACCAAGCACAAGTTAGCCATTAACGAGCTGGTATGGGAAGGAATTTTCAAGTGCCCATAAATCAGTCATATTGTTTCCTCCAATATAAGGCTGAGGAGTCATTCCATGCCAAATTTCAGCTTTTAAGCCTCAACGCTTTTACTCGTAGGACTGTTAATTAAAAAAGCATTTTTGTGCCCCCCCCTTTTATTGAATTGGATAATTGCACTCCCTTTTACCTCCCCATTTTCTGCACAAATAACCGAAGTGCTTGCTTTTTTTTTCTTTGCTTTTTTCCCCTTAGATTCTTCTAAGAATTCATTTTGAATTCTGGGTTGAACTTCAGCTGAGCAGAGATAGGTTCAGCAAGCTGGAAAATGGTTGAAATTGAGGAGTTGCATTCTGAGATTTTAATTATGAAGGCGCCCCCTTCCCAGCTTTCATAATAATTAATAAATTCTGATCCTTTGCCCAACAGCCAGCGGCATAGGAATGGGTCAATGAACCTTAAATTTGCAATGGCAAAGAACCGAAGGAGACCAAAGCTTCTGCCGGTGACTGCTGATACCTTTTGCTGGTTGGTTGAAGCATTTTACGTTTTCCTTCTTTTAACTTCATCAAAGCTGGTTTGATGGCTATCAGGCTGGGTTAGCCACTACATTCAGGCAAAGAAGTGTGTTACCAACTCCATTGCTCTGGTTTTTGCTTTGGCCTGTGTCACTGGGATATTATCTCTCACAGTAGCATGCTCCAAGGAGCACGTAAATGTTATCGCTGACCGGAAAAAAAAAAAATATGAAAAGTAAAAAAAAAAAAAAGAAAAAGAAAAAAAATTGGGAAAAAAAAAAGAAAAAAAAAAAGAAGACTAAAAAAAAGGAAGGATGGGGACACAGCAGCCTTTTTCATTTCCGAAAACATGCTCTAAACAGCCCTAAAAAAATCTGCATGGAAGCGAGCACAGCACCAAGCAAGTGGGAGATGGCTTCACTCTTGCTGCGGAGAGGCAGGAGCTGTGCGGAGCCCGGAGCCGGCACTGCTGGACAACGTGAATATCAGCAAAACCCTCCTGCTTTATCACCTATTACATGGATTAAGGCTTGAGGCACTCCAGCCCTGTCATTCCATAAATGTGTTAAATGAGTCGGGGATTTTGATCATATTGTGATTCTCATTAGTAAATCTGAATACAAATAGGCTTTAGCCTAAATAAATATTGTTTTGTCCATGTTGCACACCCAACATGTTACATTAGGAAAAGTTAATTTTATATGACTAAATATAATCAGAAACACAACATGAGGCCTGTCAAGTTGACATGGTATGATAGGTACCTTAACACTTCTCAGCAGGTAACATTGTTTGCACACTGCTTAAACTTGTTCATCAATGACTTCTTGCATGATAACCAGAATATTAACAACACATTGAAGGTGGCACCGGGCTCCTGACATGTACAAATGCATTTCACCAAAAAGGACTACATGCAAAGGAAGATCTGCAGATCATTTTGGTATTTCTTCCTCCTCTTCTTCCCTCTTTATTTGTTGCTGTGTGTATTACCCCAAGATCAAGCCCCTACTGCTCCTTCCATGCCCATGGGAAGTAAAAATAAACACAAAACTCAACAAAAGAGCTTGCAGAGGTACAAATGAGCGTAAAGATCAGTGGTGACAAGAAAGGAAAGATAACCGAAAGGTGTTTGTATTGGGTCAAGCTGCACGGCGCTGTGCTTTCTATGGGTATGCAGAAAGGGGTTGATAACACCCCAATGTTTTGGCTACTGCTGAGCAGTGCTCGACAGCATCAAGGCTGTGTCTCCAAAATTCCCCCCACCAGTGGGCTGGAAGGGGGCAAGATCTTGGGAGGGGACGTAGCCAAGGCACCTGACCCAAACGAACCAAAGGGATCTTCCATACCATATGATGTCAGCTCAAATATAAAAACTAAGGGAAAAGGAAGAAGGGTGGGGGGGATTCGTCTTTGATGATGTTTTGTCTTCCAGAGGAACAACCATGCGTACTGAAGCCCTGCTTCCCGGGAAGTGGCTGGACATCACCTGCTAATGGGAAGTAGAGAATAAAATCTTGTTTTTTCTTTTTGCTACCACGCATGGCCTTTGCTATTGCTTTTTTTTATTAAACTGCCTTTATCTTGACCCACGAATTTTCTTTCTTTTTTTCCATCTCATTCTCTCCCTGCCTGTCCTGCTGGAGAGGGGAGCGATAGAGGGGCTTGGTGGCACCTGGCCTCCAGCCAAGGGCAACCCACCACAGTGTTGATAAAGTAAAGTTGCACGGGCGCAAGGACTGCGTGCAGGTACACAGTTTATTCATAACACGGTTATCACCAGCGAAGGTCAGCAGTCCTTCCTCGTCATCTCGGCGCTGCAGGTGAGGTGCCACCGGTGTCACAGCGCAAGCTGGGTTTTGTAAAAAATAGCGAGGCTAAGATTCAAAAAGGAAACTTTTCTTCACTTCATTAAAAAAAAAAAAAAAATTAACTTCTTGAAACGTGTCATATGTCTTTAATGACTATAAAACCTCTTTTATTTTTCTGGAAATTTTCCTTTTTTTTCTGGTTGTTCCTGTAGAATCTGTGATTTGCTTTATTTTTAGTCTGTTACTGCATATTTTTTTTTAGGATTCTGATATGCTCTTTGTATGTTTGGGGGATTTCAGGCTGCTTTTCTAGATTCCTTTGAGTGATCCACAACTCACAGAAGTATTTAATCTACTTTCTTGTGCAGGTTATTTTGATCCTAATCAGCATCTACTGCGTAACACCTAGATGGTTGAGCTTTGATTGCTTTTCTTAGGCCAGAATTTCAAAACCTGCTGTAATTTTGGGGAATTTGGACTCCACACTAAGTAGAAGGTCTTTTCTGATGGGTGGGGAGTCCATCTGGGGCCAGTCCTGAGCTGTTTTATTTCGACCTGAGCTCCAGCGTTCCTCTCACACCATCACTCTCACTGACGTGCCCTTGAAAGAGAGGTGAGATCGCTACCTACACAAAAGCCTAAAAATACTTTCCCTGAGCTGTGTTGAAGCTTCCCAGAGCCAGAGGAATGGTCTGGGATGAGGATCTGAACCTGGATCTGGTTCAAATAGACCAGCAGGAAGCTTTGGATGTAAAAGTCTTACGTTGCTGCACGCCTACACTTTACTAAACCTTGCACTTTCCCCATTAAAATATAGCACCTATCTATTTTAAAATAAAGCTATGCCATGTATTTTAATTGAGGCTCTGGTCTCCAGCTCCCAATACTTATAATCAGATTCCAGTTTTCCAGCTAAAGCTGTTTATTGATGTCCTACTTTTTTCACCATCGTAGCATGTCAATAAATTGGAGAACAGTTCTGTATGTTAGATTTCCCCAAGCTTTCCGGGGAAATCCTTTGACAATTTGCTGTATAAAGTCAGTTAATTGCTTTATATAGCAGAGCAATAGCAAGTATTTAGACATATCATATGACAGACATTCAGAAAATATGGGAAAGACATATTTGTCAATAAAATGAGTGCTGGAAAAGCAAATTATTTTATTATGGGAAAGTTCTTGGTTTAAGCCGAGTTACCTTGATTGTACTAATAACTGACATGCCTTAACCAGCCTCTGAATGGCAGGAAGAAATGGCTTCTGCTTATTTTCCTGAACCTTCCCAGGACCTCCCTGTAACCAACCAGAAAGTAAATCTCAAGATGCCATAGAATTTAATACAAAAAACTGAAAGTTCAAATTATATTTTATTTTAAGCCGGATAGGGCCATAATAGAAAAAGATCATCAAAAACAATGAAAAGAAATAATTGTTAATTTCTACAGTACCTTGAAACAGAAGCCCCTGAGAATAAATAGAATAAGAATACTATTAAAATTTCCTCTTTTATTATATCTTCTCTGCCAGAGTAATTGTTGCTGTGTCCAATATATGCAGAGGACAATTTACTAGCTGTTTTCTATTAGTTTTTAGCATTAACATATACAGAAATAAAATGAATAGCTAGCTTTTCTTTGGTTAATTAAATGACTGACAAGTCACAGATGTTGCTGCACTGACTCCTCCATATGATTAAAAAAAAAAAAAATCAACCCTGGCAAACAAAAGAACAGCAGACCAGCAGTGTAAATGGTCTCTTTATTAAGTGAATATTGATGCTACATTATGATTTTTTTTTTTATGAATGCGAATAAGGTAGAATACTTGTTCTTTTTTCCAAGTTTTATATTAAGATTTGAAAAGAAAACCTGTTTCCTACATAATTCTCACAAAGCAGTTCTGAAGATGGTTTACTGTAGAAGTGACCTAATTTACAGGAGGTTCTGCTTCCGCAACATCTATCACAAAAGTGCATTTTTATTAGCAAGATACATATCTTTAATTTTTTTCTCCAGTGTAATTTTAATAGAAACTTGGTAGCTAAAAGCTGGTATTGAAAATAAATATTCCATTTCTATTCAATACTGTGTTTTACTAAAAAACTTGAACAGATTTTATAGAAATATTCATAGGATAAGTATATTAAACTGCAGCTCTCTCCCTTCCTACCTTGTCCCTACTTTATCTTCATTAATGGTAGGACCCTTCTTGGAGTTGAGCAGTTTGTCTTGTCTGTGGTGCAGTTCCGTGTTCCTAAGACCTGGACCAAGATGATTGACCCATTTGAATTTAATTTCTAAATACCTGGAAGTTGAGAGTTTTGAGCTCTTAGGGTTGGCAGACCTGGATCTTCTGCACTGTCTAGTGCCTCAAGCCTGCTCTTTTGGTTAGATGTTTTGGGATTTAACAGATATCAATTTCTTACGCTTCTTTTGCATAGCCTGATGGTTTCAATGATCTTTTTGCTTACTTCTGTCAGGTCATTGGTTCCTTCGCCTAAAGTGGGTATGACGGGAGCTGGGAACAGAGTGTTTTCCAGGTTTAACGCTACGAATGACCTTCATTATGAATTATAGACATTGGCGGAAAACACAGATGATATAAAATCGCTTTGAAAAACCATGCAAAACATGCAAAGCTCTGCTGTTATTGCTTGTTCAGTAAATTGCGATAACCCAGCCACGGGACTCGGGAGCCACGGTATCACTGGCAGAGTTATCACCTCCCGCCGGATGAATGATGATGCCACTACCGCGAGGAGCGGACAAAAGGCAGGAGCCACAGAGAGGGGTCACCAGCACTTCATGGCAGTTTGGAACAGGAAGTGAAGTAGAATAATTTAACTAATTAAACCAGCAAAGAATTTAAAAGGACAGGACATAATTACTGATGATGGATTTAAGCCAGAACATTGAGACTGGAAAAAAATATGCTTGTGTAAAGTGCCATATTTAATTAACAAGGGTAGCCTAGGTATAATATTTACATATTTGTAAAACACTCCAGGAGCACAGAGCCTCTTTTCCACCAAGCGAGACCTCTGGTGCAGCATTGAATTACAAGAAAAACTGAATTTACAAGAAAATCTCCCTACTTACCATGTTAAGCATTTTGCAGAGCTTGGATGTCATTTGAGATTCTGAATTTTGCTACTGAACAGGCCTTGCTCTGATAACCTTAGGAAACCTGGCCAGGGCACTGCTTCATGCTGAACTTTTAGGCAGCTTCTTTAATAAAAGAAGAAAATGGATTTAAGTAATACTTACCTTTTTTACAGTTCTTCCCTAGTCTTCAATCGCATGGCGAAAGCCAACGTGCCTCTTCCTCCATTCCATAGCATTGCCCAGGTAGAGTCTGCAGGGCTGAGCCCTAAAGTGACAGTAATTTCACCCTGGAATGTAAATAATTCAGAGCATCCCTGCCTGACCGTATCTGACCACAAATTATCTCTTATATTTCCCTGTATATTTGTTTGAAGGTTTGACCCAATGAATTTGGCTAGCTACGATCAACGCAAAAGTACAAAGGCCTCTAAAAGCTTTTTTTTTTTTTTTTTTTTAATTGAGGAGATCACAGTGGTCGTTTCTGTGAGAAGTACAGTGTCCTGCTTCACCAGGGGATGGCAAAGGAAATACTTCACACCCTCACGATTGACTGCATTAATTACGAGGGTGATGAATAGTGTTCAACCTGTGTAAATAAATGTGTGCCGGAGATTCAAGCCCAATGAAAGTAGAGCTATGTTTTAGTGGACCGCGGCATCATATTTCATATAGTAAAAGTTGTGAGGGAAGAGGAGTGATATTTATGGAGTGCAAAGCACTGTGGGATTTTGTGGGAAACCACATATATTCAGCTTGTCAGAAAACATCTTAATATTTACTCTTACAATCCCTAGGCTACTGCTTTCTAAACCTAAAGCTTTCATTAGCCCATTTACCAGATATAAAACATTTGTAAGTCTGTTGAAAGAGTTACTTTCAGGAGTGGCATTTTTCACAGCAAAACGATGATACCTTTACATAACCTCATTATGCAGCAGTGTCAGCTCCTGCAAGTGAGCTGCCTTATCCCATTGAATTAATTCGCTATTTCCACATTTCTCTTCACAGCCTCTGATTATTCCAGACCGTCCCCCCAGTCCTACTATTTTCCGCACAGAAGGATCCCACTTGCCAGGTACGCATCTCCCCATCGCCGCGCTGACCTCCGAAACCACCGGCATCGTGCCGCGGGGTGAGGGTTTGTGTGTTTCTGGCATTGCCAGCGGGATCTCTCCTTGCATTTTGCCGAATTACCAGTTTATAAAGCGCTGCTGTCCTCCCTTCCCCGTTCGCTGCCCCACGGTTGTTGTTCCAGGCTGCTCCCGATGCCCCAAATGGCTTCCTCTCTCTATGGCTCCCAATCTGCAGGGGAAAAAACGCTTTTATTCCTTCCTGTCGGTTCGGGGCTCCGACGATTTTATGATGGGAAGTTTTATAAATTGAAAATAAAGAAGTATTTCTTAAAAACTAAATAAGGATGATATTTGTTTTGGACAAAATAAATATTTTTCACTCACGTTGCATGCACGATATGTTACATTAAGAAAGGTTAATTCTATATTAAATATAATCAAAAACACAACATGGGGCCTGTCATGCTGACATGGTGCAATAGGTACTTTAATACTGCTCAGCAGGAACCCTTGTTATATTTTTTATATGTTAGTAGATGTCTACTTAGAATTGATCAAACCTTTCCTTCTGAAACATATATGCCAACACCTCCACAACACACTATAAACTAGACTCTCAGAAAACAATAATGATGCTTATCAGTCACTCGCCTTGAGTTTGCTTGTGAAAAACCTCTAGCTAGTATGCTATTGGAGCTCTTAAAACATAGATCTTTTTGCTGCACTGATAATTCACTCACAGCTTGAGATTGATGACTATGTGAAGTCCATAAAAGATGTTACCACTATATTTTCTTCTTATGATTTATTTTATCATGTTGTCAAGGTTTGCAGAAAACAAGAAACAAATCAATGAATGTCATGCTTAAATATTAAAGAAGGCTGTAATACACAATTTTATTCAGATGCCTTATTCAATCTTGTAGCCCTGAAAAGGGTAGCAGCAGCGAAGCTTTTATTTGAATTACTTTTGGAAAAATTAATTTAGTGTGAATGTTGAATTGTGAATGGCAAAAGGGTAGCTAACCTTATTTGTTTAAAGAGGAATATAGAGTAACTTGGCTTTTTTTTTTTGAAAAAGGTTTTGAGAACCTGGGGAAATTCGCTGTTTTTTCAACTACAGAAACTTTGGAACAGAATTGCTTAATGAGCTCCTACTTTCTAAATTAAGGAAAGGTTGCCTTATTGAAGGGGGGGACGTGGCAGAGGTTTACGCTAGGATATTGGTATCGGCAATCCATGAGTGCTACAAAAGCTATTTAAAAAAAAAAGCTTTTCCGCTTTCATCGCTACAAAACCGAGACCACATCTTCCACCTTGGTACAGGGGGGGTGGGGGGAGAAGAGGGGAAGGAGGCTGCGGCCCCATGCTGTTCCTGAACCAGCTCTCCCCTTCCGAATGCCCCTCTCTGTGCTTCATTACGACTTGGATACAAAGCAGCAATTAAGCTCAGCTTGATTTTGGGGTTGGTTTTTGGTTTGGTTTGGGGTTTGGTTTTTTTTTTTTTTTTTAATTTTGTTGCTTCTTCTTAGGGATAGAAGAAATTACACCAGAATAGTTTGTTGCTTTAAAAAAAAAAAACCAAACTCTCTTGAATATAGTGGGTTTAAAACAGTGAAAACAATGGTTTTTTCTGAGGTTTCTACTGTATTTTATTCCCCACCTCTAGGAAGAGCTTTGATGATCATTTCATCCCTTCTAAGGCAATTATTAAGGCTGGACCAGACAAGAGAGGTCTGAATGAGCGGCGCTTTCTGGCCCTTTGTCATCAGGGAGCAAAGTTGCCTTTTTATCGGCTTCTTTTGCCATTTTATTTCACTTTGGTTCTGTATCTATACCAAAGATGGGAGTTGAAAAAGAAGAAAACAGAGCAGAGATGTTTTCTAGCCCTACATCTCCTGGGATCAAGCAAACTGTCCATGTCTTGGATGAGCAGAGCCCCATTCCTGGGCTGCCAAGCACGTGGTAAGCAACGAAGCCTTGCGAGGGGATGCTTGCCAGCACCTGGCAGGGTGTCATTACATCAGTTTGTTATGGCATCTGAATTCATAAAATCTGTTTTTTATCAAGAATTATTGGCTTTGGTGTTGTTCCTGTCTATCAAGTTGATACTTCTCTCAGCTAGAGATGTAGCCAGGTAAGGCCAGAAACGGTACCTCAACTTGTGTGTCTCCAGAACCAGGAGGCTGTTGAACATATGGATGGTCCTTAACGGGACTATTGAAACTGCCTCTAAATGACCCTATGTGAGACAGAAAGAAACGTGTTTGTGGCTGATTTTAGGCAAGCGGGGAAAATTATGCATATAGTTGGAATACATCTTGCCTGTGGCAAAATAGAAATCCTCTTGGAGCATCCCTTCTCCATGCCTGACCGTGCAGCATAAAGGGACGGATCCAGTTTGCTGGTGGTCACCAGGGCTGGCTCTTGGTCAGCGTTTCAATAGTGTGGTCAGTGGTGGGGCTTTCAATGCTCTCAGGCGCCACAGGGGAAAATTGTAATGAGTATTAGTTTTTTAAATACTCCTGGGTGACTTGGGGTGGGTGGTTGCCCTCCTTCAGGAAAGGACCTCCAAGCAAGCCTTGCAGCCCCCATGCCCATGCGTCTGCGTCTGACACCCGGACAGCGACAACAGTGCTGGCCTGGCTGAGCATCACCACAATATTTTCGTGCATCCTTTTCTTGCGTATCAACCAGTACAGGCAGGCACGTGGTGAACGCAAACCCTGCAGCAAAGGGGCAGGACCGCGTGCTGTTCAGGCTCTCCGACCCTGACCTCTCCTCTCCAACTCCGCTGCTCTTCAGAACAAGCGTGATTAAGCCACTCAGAACAAGCGTGATTAAGCCACTCAGTGAACCTGGCACTACTGCCTAAGGTCGTATGTAATAAAGTTTTATTCTTCCATTATGAACTTCTCACACTTAGAGATGGGGATCCGTAGAGTATGGAAAAATGTATAGCTCAACATCGTACACGCTGCTACCGTCCCCACCAAATCTCATTCCCAAACGCCATTAATTACAACCATGTTTTCTTGCTGTGCATTTTTGGGGTGAATTATCCATGTGAAAGGCAGGGTTTTGGCTAAACTGTTCCCTTTGCTGTGTCTCAAATCTTCTTAGCTCTAAAGACACTCGGAGTATTTCACGGAACATTTCTTTCTGCTTCTCTGCCACAGTTTTCAGTGCACACACCTTGTTTTTCTCCAGAGATGGTATTGATATTGAGTGAGAAGATTAGGCAAAATCATTGCTGCCTGCCCCAAGCAGATCAGGCAGTGAAAGCAATGAGTTCTTTTTTAATTAATTAAAGTTGATGCTTTAATTTAGCTTAAGACTGCAAGTGCAAACGAAAGCATATTTTATTTGTGACTTTCATGATGTATCAGAGTATAACAAAGTATTAAAAATAAAATGTGTTGGATTATGTGTTTTTCAAGTATATTACTTAAATTAACCTCAGAACAATTCTTGGAGAATCAAATTTGTAACACAGGACCCAATTTTAGCAGTTCATTCTCCGCATACGTTATTGTTTATTATAACAGATGCATGGAAAGCAAACTCAAAGTTGATCAATTTTTACTCTCCAGCTTTTCCCTCTTTCCCTGCCCAGCAGGGTGTAAAATGACAGTCAGATTAAAACAACATAATCAGGAGCAGGATTATCAAAGATAGCGAGTTCTGTCCGCAGAGAAGACACCAGGACACCATGTGCTTGAAAAGTTTATTTCCCCAGGAAATGTGGTACCTCCTATCCTTAGAAGTGTTGTAGCATTCATGGAATTAAAAGCAGTGGAATATTTTTTTCTCTTTTTTTTTTTTTTCCCATTTATTTGTTTTGGCAATCACTTTGGATACAATTCACCCATGTGCAGATGGCAAACACAAGCCCCATGCACTTAAATCTCATGTAAGTCTTTTACTGGAGGTGGGGTTGGTAGTAGTGCCCCAGCTCGGCGGTAACCTGAGACTCCCTCCCTCCTTCGAGACTTCAGCTTCTGCTGCCTCCACGTTTGCCAAGATCTAACTGGAAATGCTGTTTTTTCCCAGGCTGGAGTAGCTGCAGCTTTGTTTGTTTGCTTTGAAATTTATTTTTGAATTGTGGTGCATCTCAGCTATTCAGGCAGGGCTGGGTAGAAAAAATGTTATTTTATACTTGTTAAAAAACTTCTGTGACTATTTTTTTTCTGTCAGTTGTGGCTGTGGTGATCAATTTTCATAGAATCATAGAACCTGGCCTTGAATGTTTCCAGGGATGGGGCCTCCACCACCTCTCTGGGCAACCTGTTCCAGTGTTTCACCACCCTCGTTGTAAAGAAGTTCCTCCTTATATCCAGTCTAAACCTACCCTGGTTTAGTTTAAAACCATTACCCCTTGTCCTGTCACAGCTGGCCCTACTAAAAAGATTATCCCCATCTTTCCTATAGGCCTCCTTTAGATACTGAAAGGCCGTAATCAGGTCTCCCCTCAGCCTTCTCTTCTCCAGGCTGAACAAGCCCAACTCCCTCAGCCTGTCCTCATAAGAGTGGTGCTCCAGCCCTCGGATCATTTTCATTTGCACTGGGAAAGCTGATTTGCACAACAGCAGTCCACAGGCTGTCCTTGTGAAAAAAAAAAATACAACCAACCAAACCAACCAAACCCCCCCCCAAAACCAACAACCCCCAAATATATTATAATAGAATTTAATTAATTAATAGTTAATAGAATTTAATTCTGTGTTACGATTTTGCAGTTTGAGTCACAGCGAGCTGTGTTATCACTGAAGACAGGGTTGTTTCTTTTAACATCTTTCTCCTTAAGACTTCTAACAATATGAACCCTAGATGGCTTTTAATATCACTCATAACATTTGGAGACCCCTTTTCTAGTCTTTAGGATGAAGTTAACAAAAGAGAGGAAGATCACTGGAAAAGTTTCCAGTTGTGTTGGAAATTATTACTTGAACTTTTCAGTAGGTCATCTCCATTCCCCAGTCCCTCTGGAAAGTCCGGGCAAGCTTCCTCACACTGTTTCTGTAGGAAATGTTGTGGTAAAGATCAAGCAGCACGCTGCTGTGGCTTGCTAAAAATGCCTTGGGCTGGAACCACTTTGTTGTACACACATTTGCTAAAGCTTTGTCTGGAACATTCCTTCTTGTGCTGCTTCGCCTTCAAATAGCTGAACTGCAGCTTGGGCCTTCCCTCGCCGTGCCTTAAAAACGCTCTTGCAAGCACAAGTTGCGTGCTTCACGATATACAAATATTCACATTTAATGCAGAAAGCTGTCATATTGCACCACGTCTTGGTCTCCCTGCTTGGGTGGGGTTTTGCCTGGGCAATACAAGGTGCTAAATCAGGTGTTAAGAAAGCACTTACAGGGGCAAAAGTTTAAGGTGAGATATTGATTGTCCTGATGCTAAAGACAAATTCCCCTTGACATCAGGTAGTGGAGGCCCCATCCCTGGGAACATCCCAGGCCAGGTTGGACGGGGCTGTGAGCAACCTGATGTGGTTCAAGGTGTCCCTGCTCCTGCAGGGGGGTTGGGCTGGGGGACCTCTAGGGGTCCCTTCCAACCCAAACCATTCTATGATTCTATGATTCTATGATCACTGGACCCAGGACTCCCCCCCAGCATTTGGGAAGAGATGCTGTCTCCAGCTACAAAGACATTGGTTGGACCTGTCAACTTCTTTGAGGAGATCACAGAGAAGGAGTTGGAGGAGGAAAGCCTTCCAAAGCGCACTGAACAGTTAACTCACCCCAAATTTGCTATAAAAAAGAATGAGCCAAATCTTTAGGTGGAAGCCAATTTCCCTGCAAGCTTGTAAATATCTGGCTGATCTGATTCTGTTTGCCCGTAATCACCTGTAGAAGATCTTACATTAGTTTCCATACTGGCGCATGGCTGCTGATTTAATGGAATTGCACCACTGCACTGAAGAATTAGAAAAGGCTCCAATCCAGTGTGCGTGTGTGCCTGTAGATAGAATTTTTAAAAACACCCTTATTTATATAATGAATACAAAGTTAATGTTTTGGCTTTCTTCCGGGACAATCTGTAAAAGAAAAACTAGAGCTGGGGATTAAAAAGAGTGTGCAAGTAATGTGTAAACCATGAAATTCAATTAGTTCCTCTTAGGAAGCCAAATTTTGGTGAATACTGTAGAGAAAAGGTAGGGATAAAATGCCTAAGCCAAAGCTGTACTTAATAAGCTTCAGTAATTAGTTATAAATGGCTCGTTAAACCTGGAAACACACCTCTTTTTTGCCTGTGTTTATGAAGGCTAAGGAAAATGAAGGATAGAGTTAAACAATAACTTAGAAGACTTTCCATCCCAAGTCTTCTACGAAAAAGGTTTTTGGTGCCGTTGGAAGGTGGGCACAGAGGAAAGGCACATGGTGGCTGGCCTGGGCAAGTGGCGGGGGGGAGCCCGGGGGGGCGAGGGAGTCCAGGGCCACGGGGCACATCCAGTGCTTGTGCTGCTTCCCAGGGCATCCCCATGAGCGTGGGCGAGACCGTCTGAGAAGGGGTTATGCGAAGGGGTATTTAAAAGGAGTATTGGGAAAATAGCGACCAGATTTACTGACAAGGTCACGTATAGCAAGCTGTACAGGAAATTAGAAGCATTGTCCTGTTATTGATGTGTCCCTTTTTTACCCCCGCATCCTCTCATTTTTGCTGCATCCAGTAACAATTTGATATTTGAATTGTATAGTAACTCTTCAGAATTGGAAGGGTAAAAGGTAAATTGTGCTACAGTGTGTGATAGATTAATTGGCAAATGTTCCTGTTATTGTTTCTGGGAGCTCTACATCCACCTCACTATTCTCGTCTCTGAAAGGGCTCCCTGAAGTCAAAAGCGCTGGTGAAAATACCGATGGCCAAATACAGAGCCACAGCTCCCGCTCCACAATTCATCTTGCAATCAAAGGTCCTTTGCTGTCAGTACAGGAACTGGAGAAACAAATACAGACCATAGACATTTTCTTCCTCCCTCCCCCCAGCTCCCTCCAGAATAGACTGAAATCCCACCCTAATCCATATTGTGAACAGCAAACACTTTTGACCTATACACTCTTTTCTGTAAGAAAAGTGTTTTCCTGGCTGCATATGCCTAATCTCCTTTCTATATCCACTTTTTCTGAATCTTCATTACTTTTGAGAGGTTGGCCAAAACCTGAAACGTTTCCAGCTCGAGCCTGTTTCAAGGGGGAGTGGGTCAAACTGGAGTTCCTTGATCCATTGTTACTTAATTTCTGGGTCAGGTTCCAGAAAGACCCCTTCTTCCTCTTTTGCTTCAGATGGAAAACACTCAAGAATTGATTTTCTGCTGGGAAACCTGCACAAGATGGTTGGAATTTCATAAGCAACACAACTCTTATGCTTCCCTAGATGGTGGAGCTCCCTCTTTTGGGGCCTCAGTCTCTGAAAGCATCATGGGAGAGTCAGAGTTAGCCTCTTTCTTAATTTGTTATCAACTCAACTTTATTTATTTATTCATTTTCCTTCCCAGTTTAGCTTTAAGCTAAGCACAACCCCTACTTTCACAGTACTGCAGGAGGAACTGAACATGCTCAAGGTGACAGCAAGGAGAGGTGGTGGATGGGAGCTGTCAAGTGTGAACCCAGGCAACATCTGACTCTTTTCCTCCTGGTCTTTTACCAGATCATCTTCAGCCAAGTTAAGAGGCTGCTCCAGACTGTGAGCGCTAAGAGTGAACAGTGTGTTACAAGGCGATTGCAGAGGTGTTTAGGCTTTCTCCAAGATGGTGGCTCCTCTTCAGACCCTTTCTCTTTGCTGCCTGCTGTTAACTGACTGCCAGCATGGCTTCCACTCCCGGAGCAAGCACAGGACCGCTTTTGGAATCTTTGTGCCCTTAAAAACATCTTCCAAAGCCTTTCTCTGTGGCCTTGGACATGACACTTAACCTTGCTGCCTCAGATTCCCCGTCAAGAAGGGAATAATAACACTTGCTTATCTACTCCAGAGCGGGCTTTGAGGATTAATTAGTTAATATTTGTACAGTGCTTTGAACATAAGTGCTTGGTATTATCATTCTTACTTCACCGCTCCAGGCTCATTTTCTCCTTTGGCCTGATGTGCTTTCCTGCTTTTTGAAAAGCTCTTCGCCTTGTCTTAGCCCTGCTGTGTCGTGCCCTTGCCCTGCCTCACCGCATGCTTTGCATGCTCCTGGTGTGGCCTTTGGGTCTGCAGAACATCTGCAGAAGGAGAAGGGCCAGCACTTGCTCCCTTCCTCCTCCTGTTCACACTAAGAGAAACAGAGCCCGGCGTTTGCGGGGGGCTTGTGTGGCTGAAGCCATAGAAATGGCCACTCAGATTCTCCTTCCACCCCATCCACAGTGTTTCTCACAAAAGCAACGGGCAGAGCAGGAGAGGCAGTTGGCATGGTGTGCAGATCATATCAACCTTTGTCTTTCTTTTTATCTTTTCTTAAGAAGAAAGAAAGAGAAAGAAAGGAAGAAAGAAGGAAAAGGCGGGGGGAGAACAGGAGAGAAAGGAAAGCCCCAAGCCTATGTGCTTCTTCCACCTTGAAATATGCTTCTTGGAAAATATTCCCACCTGGCTCATACAGAGAAAACACGAACATAAATGGCCATAAGGCCATTTAAACTTCGATAGTTGGTGAGCTTTGTACTCGTGCCCTGCACACCAACCCTGGGTGTGTCCACATGGATGCCTGCGTCCCGTTGTTCATTCTTCCTCTAGGAAACGGGTCTTGCCCCCGGAGCAGTGGCTGAGCCCTGCTCCAGAGCAGCAGCTCCTCGGGCTGCCCCAATGACTCGGTGGTTTTCTGCATCCCTTGGCCTTGGCTCTGCCCCAGTCTGGGACCTCTCTGCTCCATACTCATCCCACCCTTCCCAAGTGGAAATGTGGGGGTGGCCACTCTTGTCCCCACACTGGCATGCGACTGTTGGGGTTTAACGTCACCCAAGTACCGCTCACCCCTGCTGGCAACCAGCAACAGCGGTCCCCCCGGCAGCCCCTTCCGTGCAGTGGTGGCTGACTTCTTTATTTTAAAATTTCACAGAGAACAATGCTGTGGCTAAAGTCTGAGTGAGAAAAATCTTGAGGATATTTTCAGGCTGGCAGGACCTTCTGAAAATTTGCTAGGGCACTGGTCAGAGACATCAGTGGGTGAATATTCCACCTCTTTTTCCCCTCTGTTCACTTGCCTGTAATGGGCTGGAAAGGAACTGTCTTTTCCTATGCATGTTTTCAGTGCTCAAGAGCTCCAATTTCTCCTTTCTCCCCGTTACTGCAAGAAAAAACCGTTGTATTGTCTGAGTGTCTTTAATGTGCAATTCCACCGGCCTAATGGGCACCTGATGGTACAGATAGATTTGATTCCAGATTTGGATCTGCTGACATAAACCTTAATGCTTTTTATTGTGTGCCACTTTGGGAAATCCTGATTAACAGCAACAAAGAGATAATTATGCAAGATGAAGACAATGTAGTTGTTTTAAAAATAATGTATATCATACAATTAATGCTACTTTGTCCTATATCAAAGTCACACTACCTGCATTAATCATACATCCTCATAGTTTCTAAACATTAATAGCAAGAAATAAAAAGAAGAACTCTGAATCCCGAGGAGATTCACAATAACAGGGGGGTTGGGTTGCTCCTGAGAAGAGAGGTAAGCAATGCAGGTTTTCAGCCTCGTTATTGCAAAATGTAGAACTTATGACTGTCTTTTTTTAGAAAAAGGGACTGAAGCCGGTTCAGGAACCCTAATTAATTCCATTTAGTTCTCCTGCATTAAAGCTATCTGGGCATCTGTAAATTGAGGTGGTACTTGAAATAAGAAGTAGGGGTTTTGCCTGCTTCTGACTTTGTAAAGGGCCGGTCCGAAGCAGTAAACCCGAAGGGCCGAAGGTGCATGTGTGTGGCTGAGCTGCTCCGATGCACTGAGCAACCGCTCCTCTCTTTGAAAAGTAACAGAGGCGTGGAAGCTGCGTGATGTGGAGTAGCACAACAGTAGGTATGGAGGAGGACAAATGTTCTCTTAAGCTGTGGAAGGCTTGAGACCTTAAAACCTGGTAGAGGAACAATAGGAACGGTTGGATGGACAGATATATACTCAGGTCAGTTGTTAGTAATTCTTCAGATTAGGTACTTCCAAAAGAAACGTTGGAAAATGTTCACTTAGCCCCCACAAGGAGGGTTGCCCATTTGGGTTTCTTTTGGGTTGCCTGACTTGGAACTCCTCAGGGGCAAAAAAAGGACGAAGGTTTTAATTTTAAATCCCAGTTTAAGTACGGTGTCCCACATTTCTGGCTCTAAGGGGACACAAGGGCTTGATTTGCTGTCCTCTACCCCAGCGCATCGCCTGCCGCCGTTGTTTGCCATGGGCAATGCTCTTGGGCAAACTCCTGCCCTCTCCTTTTCTTGCCCGGCTTCTCCTTCAGTGTGCAGGTTGGTGGGAGGCAGGCTGGTCTGGGGTGGGGAGAAGGTGGGCCAGGCCCTTTCCCTGCTTTCCTGCTTGGCCACTGGGATTTGGTGCTCTCCAGAGGGCTTGGGGACCGTGTCCCCCTGGGGTCATGAGTGCTGGCTGATCTGGCGTGGGTGAGCTGCTGCCCCGTGCTCCTCCGGCACGGCGTAGCGCAGGAATTATCTGTGTTATGAACCTTGGGTGTCTGCATCCATCTGTCTGCACCGCCTATAAGACCAGATATTGAACCCATCTCTACAACTTTGGCCCATCTACGGCAGCAAAGAGGTTTCCATATAAACACTAGGGTAGCAACGCTACAGCATTAACATTTTTCTCCTTATTGAGAAAATTATCTTAATCTTGCTTTTGTAACCCAGCTTTGCACGTAGCACGCCATGCTTTCCAAAGGCTCTTTTATTTATATCTTGTTTCCCCAAATACTCTTCCAAATTACAACTGTTTTGTGTCACCGGTGGCTTCTGAGCTGGGGGAATTAAGGGAAGGTTTGGGTGTGCTTGTTACATTACCTTCTGTGGAATGGATGGGGATATACCATATGTGCATCTGCAATTAGACATTTTGATTTCCAAAGTATTTAGTTACCATTTGCTGAACCATTGAGTAATTACCACAGCAAAATTGCACAATCTGTCAGTACGTCAGCTAAGTGTGCTTCTGGACAGCTTTATATGCACCTTCACCAGCGCGGAGCTTTCTCCGTGCTTCGTTCGGTTCAACCTCAGTCCTTGCAGAGGAGAAATTTCTCCGAGCAAAGGAAATTTCAAAGAGCAGTGAAAATACCTGCTACGGTACACCCGCCCTGTGGAGGATACCTTGCCTCAGAGGGAAAGTGCTATTTAAGGTAATATGTTCCATTAAACGTGGTGGCTTTTTAAGGCTGCAAAAGTGCTATTCTGGGAAATGGGTTTGGAGTCGGCCACTCGGCACTTCTTGTTTCCGTAATTCCCCGAATTTAGCAACGGCACTTCTGCTGCTGGCAGGGGGAAAATCGTAAAAAGTGTTGCCCACCTCTTTTGATGGAAGCAGAAGGGTTTCCAACCCAAGGATGTGCTTAGAGTTGTGAGACGTAATTGTTCCGACTCTGTTTTCAGTCGCTAAGGGAAAGCTTTCTCTTCAGGAACGGAAAACGAAGGTTGCTTTGAATAGAGAAACGCAAGAGGCATCATTTACTTCCCTCCTTCCTTCTCCCCACCAAATTAAGCGCTCAGGAATCCTGAGAAAATTGGGTCACTAATATGGAAATTTTAAAGTATCGATAATACCAACATGACAAGTTGTCAGTTTGCAGTATGTTCTTAAACGCGACTAAACCTTAATAACCAGGTTATTCTAGAATAATCAGGGTAACAGAATGGGAATGAATGGCAGTTACTGTAATTATTCTAGAAAGAGGACCAAAGCAAACAGAAATTCCCTCTAATTTTATATATTCCCAATAGGTGCACATAGTACATCATTATCACTATAGAAACTACTTAGTAGTTTCTCCAAAAATCAGCGATGCTTCACGGTCTTATGGGCCGCTGCCTGAGCTGCACATGAGCCGGCACCCTCTAATTCAAACAGAGGTAAGCTCAGAGCAAGCTGCAGAAGGCTGCAGCAGACAAAACAAATTTCCTAAGCCAAACATATTAAATCCAATATATTTTTCATTGATTTAATAGACTGAAACTTTGGATACAACTGACACTTTCTGGATATTAATGGGCATTAGCGCTCAGAAATAGAAGGCGAGCGCTGAAAATGAGAGTATATAGACGTTAGGGGAAGAAGGTGCTACAGGGGGCTTTGCTCTATATGAAAGTTCTCTGTTGTGGGATGAAATCTGTAATTAAATAAGAGACTACAAAATTCTTCAGTGACTTTGGCCCCGTTCTCAGCTAAAACTGTTATTGCTGTCCTAATGCTTCGCATAATAGTCAGGTGATCATATTTGGAAACCAAAAAAAAACCCCGACATAGCCGCTAATGAAATAATAAAATGATCACGCTTGAAAACAAAGCAAAAAATGACGCATCTGC
>CM067089.1:2257500-2262500 GCA_034008185.1 Gorsachius magnificus
GCCTTTCAGTTTGTCTTTTTAGTGCAAATTCAGCCATAGCGTTAGGTTCAACTTTTTGGAGCACATGGAAAATTGTGATTTAGTTTGGATTCCCAATGGAATCTCAAAATGAACTGAGCCTACGAGGGCATCATTCGGTGTCAGGGAGACTGAAGGAAGGAAGGAGGGAAGGGATGTGAAAAGCCCTTTTTATTTAAGTGAACAGCCAATAAAAAAAAAAAAAAAAAAGTAAGTCTTAAATTGTCGGTTATTAATTCAGGCCCTAAAGATGCCTGTGAGTTTTGCAGATGACAGGGAACACGGCGGGAGGGATCGCTGTCCGGCAAACCCTCTTCTGTAGCTGAGCAGGTGAGGGGTAGGGGGAGCGGAGGTGGGTGACAAACCACCCTCTCCCGGGCTCTGGGAGACTCTGTAGGTGATGAGGGCACTGGCGGTTGAAAGAAAATACTGAAACAGAAATAATCCCAAAAGTTTTTCAAAGGCAAAGGTAGAAGCTCGTGTGCCGAACTTGAGAAGCCAGGCTTGTCTTTATCCCCTTGATTTAAAAAAAAAATTGCACATTCCCATTCCCTCACCTGGTGAAGGACCAAAAGAGAGACCAGGGGCACGGTGTGGCTGTCCCATTTGCCCACACAGCCCTCTCAATGGCCACAAACTCATCACGTGAAAGGCAAGCCCCAGCCGGGGCGGAGGAGATGCCACCACCACTCACCCAGCTCCTTCCCCGGAGGAGAGGGGAGCAGGGCAAGGCCAGGGCACTACCGCGCTCCAGCCGCTGAGTCCATGGAAGCCCCCTTGGGTGCGGTTTTTGGATCTGCGTGGAGGTGCTGGCATGATGTGAGCCCTGGCCAGCTCCGGTTTCGGTTGGGAGAACATAAACACAAAGCAAACCCCCTTTTTTACCTCTCCCTTGCGAGCTGGGGAGGAGCTCAGGTGCGGGTGGGAATGCTTAATTCCGAGTTGTCAAAGAAACCTGAATGACCTTCCAGTTAATCTGTGAAACCGGGAAGGTTTCGGGAGAGAAGGATGGCTGGTGGGGCTTGGCCGCGCGCCGCGGGGAGCCAGCCAGCTCTGCCATCCATGCTGGCACGCAGCGAGGCTGCTTGCACTTGTTGCCAGTATCCAAAAAATGAGCAATGGGGGCCAGTCGGCATCAAAAGCCACTCCATCTCCTCCTCCACTTATTTAATTATTAAAGAACCAGCTCATACATAAAGAACAAAAAAAAAGAAAACCAAAATGCTTAAGAACTGGCAGCCAGGCTCAGCAATAAGTCAGGGCACCAGCCCCTGAAACATCCCCGGTTGTGTAAATAGAATCTTTCATCAGGATCTCCAGGATAAATTCCTTACGTTGAATCAGAGCACGCCATGCTGGAAGAGGAAGAGTATTGTGTACAGTGACAGAAGAAAAATGACATTTAAAAAAATAATTCAACAGAACAGTCACGGTACAGACAGTTTCTCTAAGAGGACTTGTGCCACAGCCTTCAACCATCCCTGTTGGACATCCACCGCCCGTGGACGGGAACTCAGCAGCCGTTATGTCAGAGGCGCTTTGCTGTAACCATAATAACAGCGAGCCTGAACCCCAGTTTGACCAATCAAAATTTTGACTGCATCTAGATCTTGTGAGTTTTATGGGATTTTTTTTTTTTCCAGTTAAGACTCCTATCGCCAACCTAACTTCTGAAGAGAGTAAAGACACAGCAACCAGGATGTTCAGCTTCTGAATTTCAGCATGTTGATTTGAGACCTTATTCCAGGTATCTCCATGACTTTGCTACATCTGGGAACTAGGGACAGCCCCCAAAATTGCTTCCCACGCCTCCGCGGCCACTCGCCGGCCGAGCATCCTTGTGGCCCCTGGCACCACGCACCATGCGGTGCCCTGCGGCATCTCCAGGACTTTAAGCACCACGGCAGTGCAAATATATAAAAAATAACTTGGTGCCCCAGCCACCGAGTGAGCAACCAGTCAACCCCAATAGCCCAGCAAAATAAAAGGCTAGGGAAAGTCAGCGAATTTAGGGAAAGCTGGTGAGCGTAGGAAGCTTTGTCCATGGTGGAGGTCCCCAGCGTGCTATCCCACGGCAGTGGTTGGGAATTGTTATTGGGCCACTAGGATGTATCAGAAAAGAGAAAAAAAAAAAAAAAAAAAAAAAAAGGAGGAAAGAAAGAAAAAAAAAATCTTTTAAAACATGCTCAACATGTACAGCTGCTGAAACATCTGTGCCGAACATGATGACACAAGCTGTAATCGTGGCAGTCAGGGAGGGGGAGGCAATAAGGAGAGGTTAAGGAAGAGGCTAAGCGCCGTCCCCGAGCAGAGGGTCCCTGGGGCCAGGGGGAAGGGGGGGGGGGCACCTTTCGGGTGCCTCAGCACCTCTGCCCACTCCAGGGCAAAACCCCCAAACCCCGCTTTGCTTCGCCCCTCTGCCTCCTCCCCTCACCTCTGCGCGGCCAGAACTGCCGTGGGGTGAAATGAGGCAGATCCTTCAACTTCCAGCGCCAGCTCTGCCAGCCCATTTTATTTAACTCAGGGTAATTAAGGCGATTGAGGGTTTGGAGGGTGAGATCTTTGCCCAGGAAATCTGGCAGATTTTTAATTTATTTTTTTTCCCCCCCATTGAAAAAAAAAAAAAAAACCAAACCAAAAAACCCCCAAAACAAGGCAGGGAAGACCCTAAAGCCTCCTTAAAGCGCAGCTCGACAGGCGGGTTTTGCAAAGCCCTGCTGCACAGGTAAGGATTTCTGGAGCTGTTGATGTGGGCAGAAAAATTTTATTCTCCGTCCTGGAGTGAGCTCAGGGAAAAAGAAAAGGAAAAAACTCAAAAAAACCCCCCCAAAACACAACCACCCAAACCCAAAAATCCCTCGCTCCCTCCTCTCCCCCTGCATTGTGTTGAAAAAAACATATAAGAACCTAAATAGAATAGAACAGAAATCTCCCTTAATCAAAACAACATTATGCCAAAACCCCTTTCGAGGGAAGTGAAACGCACACAGCAGCACAGCCCTGCTTAAAAATAGAACAGCCTGTGCCTTGTAAGTAACAAAAATACATAACAACACACTCCTGCCGTCGGAGCTTTGAAGGATGTCTGTCATACGCCTCGGCTTATTTTACGCCCCTTCCCTTTTTTAAAAGAGGAACAATGCCATCTTCCCGAAAGGAAATAGGCAATAAAAACTCCAGCAGGATTTCCTATTCATAATTTTTCCCATTCATATCCTAATGGGTGAAGGGAAAGAAAAAAAAAAACCCCAAACCCAAACCAGCTTTAACAACTTAAACGGCACTTATTAAATAGATATTTTTACATGCCTGGTTTTTCCTAAACGTGGTATATAGTTTTACAGTTCAATTAAGTCTTTTTTTTCTTTTTTTTTTTTTTTTTTTCCCTGTCCAGATATCCAGAGCTGGCTGGATTCTGTGTGAGATGATGTAAAGCATCCGACGACAAAATATCAAATATATTTATAAAACACCCCATTGAGTTTTTATCTGTGCCATTACCTTTTTAATTAATAGAAATTTTTTTTTTTTTTTTTTTTTTTGGGTTGTTGTTTTACAAATGTTGTGTTTTACTGCCGGTATGATCTCACTGCTTTACAGTATCGATAAATGAAGGCACACCTGCGCTATAAAATCTGCTTTATATGAAGCAGGCCATTCATGTTTTTATGGCCCATTTTTCACCCATTGTTCTTGGGTCATGTCATAGGTGTGCTGTAATGCGCGGCGGAGGTGGGCGGCTAGAAGATCACTTTAACAAAATGGCCTAATTTTGCCAACTTTCGTGCCAGAATCTGGGCTGAAAAATGCAGAACTAATATCCCAACAGACACGCTACATGATGTCACTTCCCTGGAAATGTCCAAGACAAACATCTATTTCCAGATCACTTGCACTTATAACATGAATTCTACCTCCTTTCTTATCCCCAAATTACTATTCCTGTGTTTTCGAGCAATTTTTATGTTAACTTGGTTAATGTCTGAACTTTCCTGACTCTTTGTAAGGCTCGCAGGTTTTATTACGTCGGTTCATATAATACAACGAGGTTCATTCCAAATCTAATGATGTTTTTGGAGCCTGCAGACCTACGAGCTCTTTTTAAAAGGCTTTTGAAAAACAGCACAACGTGCATTCCCCTAAACGCACAGGCTGAAGTTCACGCGCCCACACAAAAGGATTTTCCTACAGAATCTGGTCACTTGGCTTAATTAGAAAAACCCCCACTGCCTTTAACAGAGGATTTTGAAATGAATTTTTTTTTTGCTTTTCCTTTCTTTCCCAGGACTGGGCTCTGCAGGCAGCGGCGCGGGCAGGCACTCCATCACCCGGCCTCGCTCGCACACCTTCCTCCTGATTTGCAGCATCCTCCCTTGCAAAGTCTTCTCCCTCCGGAGAGAAGCCGGCCGCCGGCGGGCTGGGAGGATGCTGCCTGCGGGATGAAGGCCGCCCGTCCGCCCGCCCCTGAAATCCGAGGCCCGGATCCTGCAAACGGCCCCGCAGAGACAGACCCCGGGGCTCAGCTCAGCTCCCCTGGTTTCTCGTGGGGTGCGAAGTTTTCCCGCTGCGAAGCGCTTGCCGGATTGGGGCTTAAGAGGGAATATTAATATTTTCCCCGCAGCCGACCTTCCCAGGGCTGGAATGCAGAAGATTGCCTCCGCCTAGCTTAATTCCTCAATACCTTTTATTAAATCCCCCCCCCCCCTCGCCCCCTTTATACATATTCACCCCACACGCCAACGCGCCGGCAGTTGTTTTTCATAATGTGCCTTTAAAGTGACAACTTTATGGCAGAGCCGAGAAACTTTTATTAGGATAACAAATATAGCAGCGAAGGTAGCGCCGGCAGAACTTGGAGGTACGGCAGCGAAGTTGCCAGGGGTGGGGGGGTGGGGGGGTGGCAGGGGGGCCGGTGCAGTGGCCCCCTGGGTGCCGGAGGGTGCCCGATGCCCGGGGGATGGCCGTCGCGGTCGCTGCACCGG
>CM067089.1:2267500-2312500 GCA_034008185.1 Gorsachius magnificus
ATAATCTCTTATGAATAGCAGGGGACTTTTTAACATTAATGTTGCATCACCAGCGTTCAGAGCGAATGGCTGAAATGGTTAAACCTGCGGTCCTGCCATTTCTCCCCCTGCAAATGTTCCCACAACGTATCTTTCGAAGGTTTATTACTGTTTATTTTATTAAGGCAAGGTAGGAAAGGGCTAACGCGCGGAGCCACGCCAGGTTGTGTGCGGGAGCTTTCGCGCAGCTCTCGTGTGCTCTGACAAAGCATTTCGTTGCTAAAATGAAGAAAGTTTTTCTCCTGCAAGCATTTGGTCACATTTACAAAAAAAAAAAAAAAAAAAAAAAAGCCATTTACTTGGTTGTTCTGCAGGCTGCAGTTAAAAAAAAAAAATCACCTTTAAGGAGATCCTAGAAAGCTGCGGATTTCTACTTTTTCTGCTCGTCCGTTATGAGTCTTTTCCCTTCCATTATATCCCATGATGTGTCTCTAACACAGGGCTGATGAATCAGCTCACCTTCCTCCTGCGTGTCCGCGCAGCCCAAATCTGCAGCAGGAAAAGATTTCATGAAGGCTTTCCAAAGCAGGAAAAAAAAGAAAACAACCCCACAGCGTAAGAGAGAGCTGCAAAAGCCTCTGTGCCTGCTCGAAAAAATAAAGGGCTATGCATTTTGATACATTAATGGGGAAAAAAGGAACGTTTTCCTCCTTATTTTTTTAGCCAAGAGAGTACCGTCGAACACATTCCCTTCGTACCCAGAGCTGGAGACATGACAATTAGTACAGCTGACGTTTACAATGCAGATGTTTACGATGTGAATAATAGATAGAAAGAGAGTGGAAACGCGGTTGTTTCGGTGAAATATGGTACGGCTTTATCCGGAGAACGTAAGAACTTTGCTCGAGCCACCACGCAAGCATGAACGGGGCTGCTGGTAGCGGGCGTAATTTAAGTCCTACAGCACTTCCCTGAAAGTACGCAAAATAATAAATTGCGGAGAAAAATACGTTTAGGGGTGTCGCAAGAATTGTTGTAAAAGAAAGCTTGGGGGGTGTGGGGGGGGAGAGGCAGCCTTTAGGGGAAAACGACCCGAATTTCCAGCAGCAGGGTTGCGTAATGATTCTGTATTTTTTAAAATGTGCCTGTACTCCATTCATACCGCTTAAGTGCTTAAATAAGCACAATAAATGTAAATAATTTACTGCTTTGCAAACAGAAAATTGGGCAGAAAAGTGATTTTGAATAGCAACTTGGCTGACTATACCCAGTGATTTGGTGCCCTGTAAAATGCATTTGACACTGCTGTTCATTAAGCCAGTGCTATTGAGCCTTCTTCACATTCATTAGTGATTAATTCAGACAGATATTTAACTTAATAAGGTAAGCAAATAAACAAAAAAAAATCACTTTCTGTGCCTTAAGGTTTTTTGGACCTCTAATTGGTTTTGTGCACTAATTATCAAGATTAACACCTTACACTTTTCTCAGTCCTTACACTTAGAGGTTCCCAGTGGGGAAAAGCAGACAACCTTGGGGGAATCCTGTAAGTGCAAAGGGGTTAAGGGTTTGTCTTTTAAAAGCCAGATCAGCAGCAAAAAAAAGGAAAAACCGATTCCAGGTAAATTTAGATAAGAAGAGGATGGGGAGGCAGAAGCTTGCATGGAGAGGGAGAGAGAGATATATATATAGAGAGAGAGATACACACAGCAGCACTCGCTGCTGCTCATGTGTACGCGAAGGCGAGGTTTTTCAAGGGGCTAATTGTGTTGCAGCATTTCCGAACAAATAACTGGAAGCTCTCTGCTTTCTCCCGCCGATTACAAAACGCTCCATTCAGCCCGGGCTGCACGGTTACGTGCCGCGGCCCTGCTGCAGCATTTCCCTTTCTTCGTACCCAGAGTTAACCACCGGCCTTTAAAAGTTTCTTTTTTAGCTCCGCTTCCCAGAGAACCAGAAGACTTTATGTTAGTGCCAAGGCATTGTGCTTGCCTTCGGTGTCTGGGGCAGTGACATTGTTCAAGGCGTTGCCTGAAATTCCCCTACAGCCGTGCCTGGCCGTGTCCTCCTCTTACCTTAGGCTCAGCTCAAGGAAACCCTTCCCGCTCCAGCCAGCGCCAGGGCTTTGGGAGAAGGCTGCTGGGGTGGGAGCAACACCCTCCGCCCAGCCCGACGGCCGGAGCCCGCATCCCCGGGCACTGCAGCATCATCAATGATGATGGGGGTTGGACTAGATGACCTCTAGGGGTCCCTTCCAACCCAAAACATTCTATGATTCTATGATTCTATGACCAAACGTCAAAGTTTGGCCCTATCATGCCTTGACATCTCCCTCGGAAAGCGCCGTATAAAGTGCTGATTCAGTGTCTCCTCTGGAAAAATGTCTCCATGCCTCCTCTGAGGCACCAGACAAAAACCCGCCTCGGTTTGCTCCTTAGGGGCGCAGACAACACCGGGGGTGCGCATGGGAGCCTCGGAAAAGCCTTGGGAAGGGCCACGATTCCAAGTTCGCCTCCACCCCAGGCGCGGGATTCATTAAAACTCATTTTAGCCAAGCCGCCGTTACAAGTTGTTGCTAATGACAGTTTGTCACAACCCAATGCAATATTTACTACGCAGTATCCTAAAATCACCAGCAGCCTTGAGAGAGCCTAATTGCCACTTTTCCTGCTGTGGGAAGTCTCGCGGATCTACCTGGCTTCTGGCTTGAACCCGATGTCACTTTCCAGTGGGTTTTTTTTTTGTAGCATTTGGGGATTTTTAAACTCCTTTTCCTTTAATTCTTTTCTTTCTTTAATGGGTGACTGGATAAATTCAGTGGTGGATTTTTGTGACACTAAAGCAGCAGATAAGTCTATGATGCACTCTAGCTATGTGGTTTAAAAATCCCTTACCATATGTTTTCTCACTGGAATGCCTCGTCTTGCAAAATTACAGGAACCGAAGCTTAAAAACACAATTAGGTAGTTTAAAATGAAATATTAAAGAAATACCACATATTTTCTGATATGCCTGCGATGCTTTTCCTTGCTTTTTCCCCCCCTTTCTTTCTTTTTTTTAGCTTTCTTTTGTATCGTTCTTTGAGTTGTTCAAGGAGCCCAACTGCATTCGATTGTTGTACTAATCACGCTCCACATTTTTCTGATTAGGTTATATAGGCTGTGGTTAAATTATAAATGAAAGAATGAAGTACCAGAGTACTTGTCATAGCGGTATCTTTTATGTTGTTACAGAAGAGGGTTGGCGGGGGGGGGGGGGGGGGGGGGGGGGGGAAGGAATCAAAAAAGGCTTTATGATGAAGACTCTCCTTGCCTATTTTGTGCTCCTTATAGTATCTGTATAGACAAGTCGTGCAATTTGTTGAAATGGTTTTTTCTCAGGTATTCTGAGAACTACAGCACAATATCTTTCCGCAGAGAAAAAGGTGAGAAAACTGAATACATAATACATAAAGATGCATATTGTAGGATAAACTCTGCTGCGCCCACAAACACACCCTCTCCGGCTCCGGTTGATGCCATTACTGGGCTGTAAAGCAACCTGAGCTGGTTTGTCCTTACGCCGTATGTGAAAATAGCATTTCAGGATTTGAAGCCATGCCTTCCATGGTTATCTCCTCCACTCCTGCGTGCACAGCGTAAACGCGGCTGAACGTCCGTCTGACGAGAGCACGCATTTTTGTTTCCGTGATGTTATTTTAAGTCATCGACTGTAAAACTGATTGTAGGGATGGCTGGAATTGTAAGGATTAAACTACTCGACTGAAGGCTCACCTTCCACCTACGCTGAAGACACTGGTGGGTTAAGAATATATTTGATATTCCTGAAATTAAATATCTAGTTTGAGCATTGCAGCATTTTAAGCTTGTTAGTACAATATTTAAAATAATAGATACTAGGAGAATGGTGTGTGGGGGGGGGTTGTATTAAATATTATTGGCCTCTTCTTAAATACATCACTATTTTTTTCCCCAAGTTTAGCCAGATGAAGCTGGGAGGTGGAGCGGGAGGCAAAGAGGGAAGCCTGCAGCCGTGCAGTAGATGAACACCTTGCATCAAGTCATGCCCTTCGCTGTTTCCCAATGATTTTAGAGCAGAGCTCCTCCTTGGTGGTTCACCAGCTTTAAACACAACATGAACGCTGCGCCCCATGCGTAGGTCGCTTTACCTGCTTTTGTTGCAGGAGATGAATGGATCCTTGGGCGTACGGAGGGATTTTTGATGACAAATCTGATGCAGGGCGATTGCCTTTAATTGATGGGCATCCGGCGTGGGACGGGCGAGGAGCTGCGCGCGGTGGCAACCAGCTCGTGTTCCCTCTGTCAGGCGCGCCTGTGAGTGGTGCTTTTTGCACCCCCGCAACCAGCCTTAAGGGTTCTGCTTTTGGGGGCTTTATTGGAGGAACTGTCAATGCTTTCCAGGATAACAAATCTTGTTTTATAGCACTTGGTGGAGTTTGGTTAGGGGCTACCTCTGAGCAACATGAACTTGGCCTTGCTCTGTGTCTTACACTAATACCTTCCCTCCTGTAAGGAATCAGGGTACTTGAGAAACAGCCTGCAGCCATACAGCTGATTATTTCACCAAATTTGCATCTTTTCAACAGTAATGGGGATGGCTTTCACAAATGCTCCCAGGCTCTAAATAGACATTAAGCGGCTGTTTCTAGTCGCTTCCCTCCCGCTCCCCCTTGGGCGCTCGCCATGCACCCAGCCCCTGGGCCTGGGACCCGCGGGGCACCCTCCCTGTGGCACCCGGCCACCTCCTGCACGCAGGAGAGATGCTCGCCCTCCCTTGCTGGGTGGGGGGACGACGGGGTGTCCTCCGGGGGATGCGAGTGCCCGGGGGCATCCCTCGGCATGGGGTGGCTGGAGGAGCTGGCTTTGCTCTCGGGGTGCTCGGAGCAGGGTGCCGGGGCAGCAGCGCTGTGAAGTGGGGCTCAGGAAGAGGTGGTGGGCAGGGAGAGAGGCTGAGCGGCAGCGGGGGTCTCCCGGGTGCAGGTGGGGTCCCGGAGGGGTGCATTTCCCCAGGGACCTCTGCAGCATGGGTAGGGACCGAGGAGACCAGCTTGCTCCAGAGCTATGGCCTCCAAGGCAGGAATTCATCACTTTTTCTTAGTATTATGATGATATTTAAGAGACAAAAGGACTTCAAACATACATTTTATCTTAAAAAAAAAACCCCAACCAACCCCCAAATATTCTTGTAAAATGTGGTTCTGGCCTCCATGTGACTTATGGGGGCAGCCAACTCGCCCTCCTCGCTCCCTGGGCTCCCGGTGCCTGGCAGCAGCCTTGCAGAGCTTCCCCACCATTCCTTTCCTCTGCAGATTCGCCCTGCTTGCGGTGGGAAAACGTCCTAGGGACTCAGTTGCTAAAATTTTTACATTCCAACGTCAGAGCCTCAGCTCCGTGCACGGGAGCACGGGTACCCGTGCACGGAAAGGGTTGCAAGGGCAGAAGCCAACATGGAACAGCAGCCTGGGAAGGTGGCAAAGAGTTTGTCACGGAGGCCAGGGGGAGAAGCAGGGATGTTGGGGGCTGACAGAGATGGGGGCTTCTTTTCACCCACACGTCCTGTGCACATTTTCCCCTGAATAAATAAACCAAGTACAGTTGGGGGAAGATGATCCAGTTGAGGATTCCTGCTATTTATTTCCAATTCTGCTGCTTGGCTGGAAATCTGAACCTTATTTTGCCTTTCTTTAAAATGGGTGCCTGTACCTGACTTCTTCCAGACCGTTACCTCCTACAAGGAGGAACAGCTTGTTCAAGCGAGGTGTGTAAAGAGCTTTGGGTTTCAGTGGGTTATGCTGGGAGGCTGCTGCAAATAGTCTGCTGCCGCTCCTGCTACGCGTTGGCCAGCGCTGCCCTGTTCTTTGCTGGCACCCCTGTTATTTTGCGTGGATAAGGAGTGCAGGTTCGGGGTGAAGTCATGGTAGGAAATCTCATATTCTGCTTTTGCTCCAACTCTAAATACCGCCAGCATCTATCACGGGCTTACAACACCTCTCCCCTTTCCCCGTGTTTTGTAAGTCCGAAGCAGTGCCAGCCTGATAAAATTTAAAGCCTTCCCCCCAAACTACAGTAAAATATCAATACTGGTCTCTCTCTTAAAATCCACAGAAGGAAACTTAAGGATTAGAGTAAAGCCTTATTCTTAATTTATCTGTCATGCCTAAGTATTGCAGCACATAACGCTTCTCTGGAAGGATCACCCACAATTTGGAGTTTTTTCCTTCGTCTGGGCACCTTGGGGTGAGTTAAAAGGCAGAGGAAGCTTGCAGAACCGTTGTATCTAGTTGAGCACTCATTATAAAATGGATTACGGGTACAGTAAACCATAAAGACTGTTTTAGAGCCATTAAGGTTCAGCTTGTCACTGCTGACATGGACGCACTCTTACACCATATATTCCTGACATGTCAGGAGGTGCTTAGGGATGCTTTCATACATGTTTTATTGAAATGACAGGCTATAGCGTCTTTGGCTGCCGTATATATGCATGGCTCTATGCTAGAAATCCAAATGAAACTCCTCTTGAAAAAGAAAAAAAAAAAAAAATCCTTGCACTTGTGTAATGAATGCCATCTTAAGCGGGAAAGTTGTCACCTACGCTTTATTTTTAATGGGCTTTGTAATAGAATAATGGAACCACGTTTATTCCTGGAATAAAACGTGGCTGAAATCAATGAGATTTACACCGAAGTGAATGCTGCAGTTGATAAAATGTGAGTTCAAAACCAAAGCCATTCCGGATAAGAATGAAAAAAATATCAAGCCCTCCGATTTCCCTTCCAAAAAGGTCTTTCCATCTGTATGCACATCAGTTGTTTCTCCCAGGCTGAGACTTTGACTTGTTAGGGCTTTTTGTCTTTCAGATCCAAGAAAAACTTTACAGACAATTACGGTGCCTTGAAAATAAAATTTTTAAGTGGAAATACCAAGAGAGCCATAGCTGCAGAGTCTCGGATGTCACGAACCTTGCAGGTCTAAAATTCACATTCATTAGATGTTTGGAACGCAGAAGGCATGCGGGATTTGGTCCTTCACATCCTTCTTCTGAGTCCTTGCTCCAGAGGAACAAATCTGAACTTTCGGCGCGTGTGAAACTGGTGAATTCCACAATTTTCTCACAGATCTGAGATTAAACACAGGATGATGCGTGTCTCCGGCAGAAGATAGGTGGCTGGAAGGCTGCTCCAGAAGCTGTCGGCCACCTCGCCCTGGGTCTGGGTGCCGGGCAGAAGCCTCCTCGCAGGGCTCCAGGAGCGGTGATGGTGGCAGTGAGGAGCTCACCTCCAGAGCAGCGGGGGCTGGCTGGGGTGAGTTACTCTTCAGTGGTGTGGGGGAACGTGGATTTGTTTTGTTTTGCACCAGCTGCAGCTTGGAGACAGGCGTAAGGGAGTGGCAAAGCGGAGCTGGGGGCCGTGGAGCAGCCGTGGCCACCATGGGGTCTTCCAGTGTCCATGACGGGCGAGAAAAATACAGGGAATAATTTATATGTAAAACAAATGACAAATTTCAAGTGCATTTGCAAAGTAGCGTTTCCTTCAGTGCACTGGAGCCTTCTAAAATGTACTCGTTTATTAAAACGCTCATTATGAAACGTGACTTCTCAGGGCTCACAGGTTCACGGACTTGGCCAACGTCAACGTGGAGGACGGACGGGCAGAGCTCCTCAGGCGGCCCTCGGCTCTGGCCGGGCAGACCGTGGTCTCTGCACGAAACCACGATTATCAATAATCGCAAGAATGTGCAATTTGGGTCAGAAACCAGTTGTGGGCTGGCAAGCGAGCTGGCGCAGCAGCGTGCGTGCTAGCCAAACGCATTTAGGCTCAGAGCAGGGCGAGTATGGCAGAGCCTAATTCACAAATAGGTCCTGAAATTAAAAAATAAATTTCAGTGCAACCGTACGAGCCTCTGAAGGGGTGAGTCTCAGTGTAAAAGTTAAAATCATGCATTTTTCAGATTGGCAAGGGGCAAGACTTGCTGCTGGCCCCATGGGCAGCCCCGAAAGCCCACGCATGCCCCGACACGCACAGCGGGAGCAGGGCTGAGGCACAGGGCGCCAGGGGCTCCTCCCCAGTAGCATCACTCCTGTGACTGCTGTATAAATAAGATCTTATTGCTCTCTCAGTGTTACCCTAAAATTGGCTTCAAGCATCACCAAAACCGCTAAAAATAATAACAGAAAAGAGCCTGGCAAACCCCAGCAAAATGCACCCATGCTGGGGGAAACTGGGGCTGGCTGCTACAAGCGGAAAGGTGGGACAGAAACGGCTGCAGCGGCACGAGCCCGAAAAACTGTGGGCAAACGCTGAGGAGTTCTGGAAAAAGTTCAAACAGCAATTTGAACCATGCTTGAAAGCCAGAGGGGCTAGGGAAGCAGAAGATGAGGAGGGCAATAGCAGGCTCTGCAATGAGGGACTGGCACAGGGCATGGGCAGTGCCTGCCAGACTGTGGGAAGGGAGGGATAGCTGGAGAGGGCAGGGAGGGCTGGAGAGGGCTGTATGTCAGACCCACACAACCCCAAGGGCAGGTAAGGGAGGAGGAAGAGAGCTGGGGGCCATGGGGGTGCTGGCTTCCCTGCAAGACATGAGCTAGGAGGTGGCACAGCTGGTTTTGCACTAGCTCGGGGCTGGTGGCATAGCTATGGTGCCCCTGAATAAAGAGGCTTCCCAAGAATACAGCTTGTGTCGCAGGTCCTTGAATTAAAATGAGTATTTTGGGGGTGGAGCAATGGGAGCACAGGTGAAGAGCATCTGAGCAGGTTGCTGGCAGATTGGGAACACCTGCATGGGCCAAGGTGAGCCCCAGCACGAGCAGATGGACCCTCCTCCTCCACTGTAGCCAAATTCCCTGCCAAGAGGTCCCATGGTTTCCCTGGGTCACACACACGGACACACAACTCCTTGGGGGCCAGCTGGGTCCACCTGCACCTGCCACAGAGCCTTGCCTTGCCCTGGGGACCTGGCAGGGGATGCATCCCAGCCATGCATCCCTTGGGAGCGGGACCCACTGCCCGTGCTCCTTGCAATGGGACCCCGGCTGTGCGCAGGAGGAGGAGGAGGAGGAAGAAAAGTTTGTTGCCAAAGTCATCACCTCTGCACCAGTGCTAGCGCGCTGCGGTTCCTGCCATCACCATGGATGGGAAGCTGAGGGTACAGACTGACCGTTCGCCAGCTGGAATTATTGTGATCAGCAGATTGTAATTATCGGTAGGGGTTTGACGGGTTTTCTTGTGCACGTGAATATTAATCTGTGTTTGTGCATTGAATGCTACCCGGCGATGGCCGCTTTTGTTTGTGCTTCCACTTTGCCGCACGTCAGCTCTGTGTTTCATAGAATCATGGCATGTTTTGGGTGAGAAGGGACCCCCAGAGGTCACCCAGCCCAACCCCCCTGCAGGAGCAGGGACACCTTGAACCACATCAGGTTGCTCACAGCCCCGTCCAACCTGGCCTGGAATGTTCCCAGGGATGGGGCCTCCACCCCCTCGCTGGGCAACCCCTGCCAGGGTTTCACCACCCTCACTGGAAAGAATTTCTTCCTTAGATCCAGCCTAAACCTCCCCTGCTTCAGTTTCGCTGCGTAACGTCCCGGCTACAAGATTTTGCAAAGCTGTAAGTTTGCCATAACTCACCTGAAATACAGAAAAAAATGTGGAATGCTGCATGGCCCTGCGTGGCCAGGGTTTTAACATCACACCCTTGAACTTTCTCACTCTCGGATGTGTTAGCTCGCTGTTAAAGCATAACTCACCCTCTCTCGTTCATCTCCGCTGTCTGTATTTATGTGACACTGATTTTTCAGAATTGCAATGGCAAAGAGCAGATCACAATTTAAGCTCTGGGAATTCCTGGCTATTGATAATGTGAATTGATTTCAGCACAGAACATTGAGTTTTAGAGACCCTAGAATATGTAGGTATCGAAAGATTTTTATTTTTTTTTTTGAACCTCTGTTTTTAAACACATCTGACATTAGGCTGGGGGTGTGTCAGCTCCGGTTCATGATGGAGAAACGCCGATACTCGTGGGTATGAAGCTTGCTATGAACAGGCACACAGGCTAGGCAGGTCGGGGCATATACAGAAATTATGGGAGACACAAGAGCTTTTACACATACTTAAGGAAAAACTAAAAATTCTGGCATGGTGGCCGCTGATGGGGAAGCGTCGCCTCGTTCGTACGCGGATGTCAGAGAGCACGAAATGCCCAAGAGGAAAATCTGCAAAGGGCACCCGAGGATGTGTGTGGGAAAGGGGCTGCTCCCGCTTTGCCCTCTTTCAAATGTGAGGTGCTGAGGGTGATTTTCTTCCTTTCCTTCATGATGAAAGAAGGAAATGGATGAAATGTTTTGATATGAAAAGAAACTTTCCGTCTCCCTGTGCTCCCGTGGTGGGGCAAGTGCTTTTATTAAGCGAAGGAGAAGCGTTTGGGTGGAGGAGGAGAAGCGGGTCCGGGGCAAGGGCACCCCACACCCCCCACCCAGCCCGGGCAGGGAGCACGCAGCAACCCCCAATTACCGTGTACCCGCCTTGTATTTACTTTAGAAATTGCTTCATGTTAATTAAATACGTTACCTTTTAAAATCTGCCTTCACCGCCTTGAAAAGCGTCGGTGTTTGTGATGGGCTCTAAACGAATGGGGAAGAAATGTTTGTGTTCAGCGCTTTTATTTGTGTCTTGGCAAAATTCCTTGAAAAAAATTAATAGATTCTATCATTAGGCGTGAGTAGCTACGTGTTAGGATGCCCACAGATACCTTCAGTAAATAGCTAAGAAGGTAAGTGTACAATGCTCTGTATCTGCACACATGCAGATGTTCGATTTGAACTTTAAATACAATTACTTATCAAATGTCTCCATCAGGGCTTCACTCTGTAAACGAACCCATTGGCAACGCAGAGGGAAATTATTGCAGTTGCACGAGGCGACTCCGAGCTGCTTGCTGTATTTTGACTTGTACTTTTGACTTTTTCTTTCTCTGGTAACCCCATTATTTTTGTCCCTACCCAGAGCTCTGACCTGTGCTACATGGAAAGTTTAGAGATGAAGTCATTTCTGGTTTGAGTTACTGGAGAGACTTTAATTCATCCAGCTGTGCCTGCTCAACAACAATTCCAGCATTCAGCATTGACAAGGCACCATCAGCAAGAGGAATCAAACAGAAAAGGCAGGCAGTGGTGAAAGGAACACTTAAAAACTGCTCATTTGTAGAATTTAACATCTCAAAACACTAAATGTAAATACGAGCAGAAGAAAAAACTAAATTCATCAAGTCAAGGTATTTCACTAAAAAAAAATAATCTTTTTTTTTGGTTGTGTGTGGGTTTTTTTGGTTTTTTTGGGTTTTTTTGTTGTTTTTTTTTTTGACAGGACGTTAATGAAAATCCCAAAGGAAATATCATGGAACACAAAGGTGCATCTTAAGGAAAAAGAAATGCCTGGATACTTTGCTCAAAAGGACCTTGGAGTGTAAAAATACACGATGTGTTTCCCTTGTTGAATATGTGTTTAAACTCCTGTTTTAGGGGGAAAAGCCCCGCAGTTCCTCGTGGCAAGTACAAGCCAGGAGCTGAGCTTTGCAGGGAACGGCTACGTCTCGGTCCCAACGTACTCGGCAATCAAATGGGAAGTGGACCAGGATTTCTGAGAGCAGTTATTCCCTTCAAAATAGTTCCTTAAACTGCGGTATAATTAATAAATGTTCAGTTACACGTTACTGGATTGCCATTCCAAAAGAAATAAGGGAGGAAAAGATCTTTTGAGCAAAAGGGAGACAAAATATAGATCCGCTAGCTGGTATTCAAAGGGGTAAAAATAATTTCTCCTGGAAGTTTTTTCTCTTTCAGTCGATAACGTGTATAAGAGAGAGGCAGACTGAGTTTTTCATCTCACTCCCTCATTGCCTTTGATGGCGTTGCAACTGTCTTTTGGCGAAGGTGCTGGTGGTGATGCTGACCCAGCCTGACCGTTCTGGAGGGACGAGGGAGATGCTCCTGCATGGCTGGAGGCAACGTTCGTCTGGCACAGGCCCATGTGGTTGCAGGAACAATATGGGGAGGGGGGATGATGACACCCCCCTGGGTCTGGTGGTAATTGCAAATATCGGTGCGGTGGCCGTAGCTCTGCCGGCGCTGATGGGCATCCTGGGTCCTGGCAACTTGTGGGGCTGCTTCGACGTGCAAGGCTATTGCATGGGGTACACCCACCAGTCAGGGAGAGGCAGAGCTGGCTCTTTTTTTAGCTATTTTCCTGAATATTTGGATATCAGTAACGCTTTGGCTCCTAAGAGCTAGGAGGAAACGGAGGCGGGTACCCCTTGACTCCCGTCGGGGGGGGGGGGGGGGGGGGCGTGCGGTGAGTTTAAGTCTTGGTCCAGCAACAGCGGTGGAATTTCCTTTTAATAACCTAATTCATAGATTTGATTGCATCTCCTGCCTGACAACAGCATCTGGAATTAAAGGGTGAAACCGGAGCAACGTAGCACGCCCCGACACCTTCAGATGCCAATGCTGCCAGTGTGTGTGTGGGGGGGGGGTAGCGGTGGCTTTCCACCAGCGTTTCCCAACCAGAGGCAAAAAGAAACTGGAGAAGTGAAGTGGCGGTGCTTGTTCAGCTGTAGCAGCTTGCTGGGAGCAACCAGCCCGACCCGATGTTTCCGAGCTGCTGCTGCTGCCACTTTTCCTGCTAATTTTGCCTCTTGCAGCTTACATTGGCGTGTCTTTCCCGGAACGAGGATGCCTTCTAATGTGTTAAACAGACACGTGCTTTCAAGTGTCCCTCTTTTCACTTTAGATTCGGCATAAATAAATTTCGTTTGTTTAACTGCCTTTTAAGCGTAGAAGGAAAATTCTGGTGGTCGGACAGGCAAGAAAAATAGCGACTGAGCATGCAAATCACTTCTTTTCCCTTTAAACAACACATACTCTACTGCCAGCATTTCCCCAAAGATACCGCTGCAGCTACACATGGTTGAAGTCTGTTTTACCCTCATATAAGGCAACGTGACAAATGATTTAGGGGGAAGCGATCTCTAATCAGCATAACTTCATCCCGTGCGGCGCAGAATTATTGTCAATTTAATTCCGTCTCCTCGACACAAAACTCTGAAGTGTTTCTTCCAGTTGAAGTTTTGTAGCTGAATAATAAATAAAAGAGGGTGCAGTCCAAGTGCTGCATAATGTAATTGTGCTCTCTTTGTTCTTGTCAATCAGCTTTAACACGAGTTAAGGCGTCGTGGATGTCGGCGTGATCATATTCATAGCGGATGGCTCCGGCGTTGTGGTACGGGCGGCTTCGCTGAGAAAGTTCCTTTAATAAAGAGGCGTGCGGTGAAGGTTTCAGGTGCTTTATAAAACTTTGACTTCCTTCCTACTACAAGGCAAGAAAGCACAATAATGCATGCATGAATTGCCAATAAATCAAAGGCCTGCTTTTTTTTTAATTCCTATTTTGACATGTACATACATAGCATTTTTAAGAGATAGCTCCAAGGTAGCTTTTCAGTCCTTGATCAGATCATGAATTTAATTAATTCAGTGTAGACATGTCATAGATTTAAACCCTTTAGAATTACATTTTTAATACAGATCTAACAGTTAATGTCCTTTTTCATTTTTTTCCTGCGAAGTAAAAAAAAAAAAAATCCTTTAATACTCTGGTAGCAATTTTTTCCTCTTATTATGAGACTGTGGCTCCTTCCTAATTATATGGCTGCAAATTATTTACTGTAGTTTTAAATTAAGGAAGGAGACAAGTAATCCAGTGTAAAAAACACTGTTCCAACTTCAAGAAGAAATGAGTGTATGTGTTTAATTTCTCTTTAGGCATACAGCTGTACAGTCACTGTATAATGGAAGGTTTGAGACAAAATGGTCCCCCACCACCTTACCTCCGTGTAATGCAATTTAGCTTCATTAAATTACTGGAGGGCCAGTTACTTAAGCAGAATATTGATTTTCAGTCTGGGCCATGTTTAACATAATTCTGCGTAGGCAACAGCTAATTCTGCATTTGAATCTCGCACCCTAATGGAATTACACGATGCGGCTGACCATGGGCAAGGCAGGGCTGGGCTGGGGACCGCTGCTCCCCCCTGCCCGCCCCGCTGCCTTTAACCCCTTCCTCCTCTTCCTCCTCCTCCTCCTCTGCGCACTTCAAACGGCCGCACCAACAAATTTCTTGTTTCTTCGGTGGAGCTGCTGTCTTTCACCTGGGGATGTGTAGCCCTGAGCTAGGTGTTGGTACTGTAAAGTGTCTGTGGGGCTATTATATTTTTGCTTCAGCAGCCTATCTCTTGGTCTGTATAGCCGCAGAGCCGCACGGAGACAACGCAGAAGAAGGGATTTCCTCCAGTTCCTAACCCCAAATACTGTTTTCTCAACCTAACAATTAAAGGATGGATTTTGCTTTACTAAAAACCTGGTAAAATGAACCAAATATTTGGCTGGCAAGTATGTTCTTTACATTGCTGGCTTGAAAGCTAGTCATTATTTTTATTTATTATTCTGTTTAATGATGAGATACAGTTTACAAGCCATTGAATAATAATAATTTAAAATGGTTCCCCATGAGTTATAGTCCGTCAGTGTCTTAGAATTTAAATAGTGTGTGGGGAGAAATAGCAGTTATCGCCCACATTAATGGTGGGCATGGCGGAGGGGGCGTGATGCTGCCTTGGGAGGTTTGAGATTTCGAGTAGCAGGGTGTAAGATGGGCTCTCGCAGACCCCAGCTTCAAAAATCATTTGCTCACTGGAATCCCCTGAATTAATCAAAATGGCAAAACACTGAAAATACCAGCTAGGGCTTTGGTTGATGGCAGTTTTTTTTTTTTTTTTTTTTTTAAATTTAGCAGCTAAACAGTCGGCTTAGTTCTCAGTCCCTGGAGACTAAAACTTTTCATCCCTCCGCAAGTAGCAAAGACTGTCCCTGCTTGTTTGGGAAATCTTGTGCAGAGTTGGGTTCATAAGACCCTTTTTTTTTTCAGAAATGCCGCTGCATGGCAGAGAATTGCTTGAGGGCAGCTAGAAATGTTAGCTAGGAAGAGCCTCCGTTTTAAATGAACTTATCGCGGCCACTCTTTTGTATGCAGCTCACGCTCCACTCAGCTCCCCAAGAATAAATTGATTTTAAAAGTTCTTGCTATGGCATTGAGGCTGCAGGGAGCTGAGTTCACGCCTAACTTGAGCGCCGTGCCCCATCCCGTTGACTTCAGTGAATGTCCTCAGAAGCTGTCGGTATTTCCACCGATTCAGATCATGGCCCGTATCCACCTACACCTGCCAAAGCAGACCCAAGATGCAGCGTGCGGAGAGGTGGTTGGGTTGAGGAGCCGGGGTTTTGCTCCACCCTAGCTATGTTTGGATGTAGATGTTTGGCAGGCAGATTTGGGCAGGAGGAAGGCAGGCAGGAGAAGACAAGCTTGGTTGCGGCTTTTGAAACTTCATTTAGGTTGAAAGAGCTCGGTTGCTTGGACAAGTCGATCAGCTCCAGGCACTAGGACTGTGCCATGTATCGTGAGCACCGAAGCTGAATTTTGCTGTGGCTGAGAGCGTGTTTAAGAGGAGGAATTTCAGCAGCTCCCCTTAAAAGGGTGAAGTTTGTGTGTTTCATGCCTCGCTGAAGAGAAGCTTTAAACTAGACTGGATAGCTCTTAAAACAGAATCAACATCACCAAGCACCGTTGGGGCTGCTGGTTTTGGTAGACATGCCCAAGCAAAGCACGTAGATGGCAAGTGGGTGTGCAAGGCACTTGGCAGAGGGTGCCCTGGGCTCAGGCAGCTCCCAGGGATGGGAGCAAGCACGGGCAGGGGAGGCACTGACCCTGCTCGCCTCCCCACAGGAGCCGCTGAGGCCGAAGCCCGTGCTCCCTGTGGCTCCCCGGGGGCGGGGGGGGCAGCTCCCCAGGGAACGCCGTGCAGGCTCGTCCCGGAGCCGGTGGTGGTTTCCTGGTTTCGGTGGAGGCCTGAGGTTTTGCAGAGCCTGCTGCTGCTGTCATCAGAATGCAAATTACAGCTGGCCGGGGTGATGCTGCCCATGTTAATTCCTCAGGCCTCTGCCTCTCGCGTGCTCTTTCCATTTTCCCTTGCAAGTACAATGCTGTAGTTAGCTATTATTTGAACTGCCTCGGTGTTTCAGTCCGGGGGAAAATATGCAATATGCAAAACCAATTAATCATTGGGAGTCAATAATTGGCATCAGGTGCATTACTTAGCATCCTGTCACGGCTTTGGCATGTCACCTGATTGATAACTCTGTGCTTTCTCGTGACATTGAACATAATTTGTTCCCTATCGCATTTGCACACATGGCCCGTGGTCCTTTGTTACCTGCTGTATGCCCTATATCTTTGTATTTCGTAGGTGGCAAAGGCGAGCGCTCCCTTCCCCGCACCTTGGCGCTTCCCGTGCTGTCGTATTTCTGCTCCTGAAATGGTGGTGTCGCGGATGAACCCGTCTCTTTGGATTAGGCGTGATGAAAGGGAGAGGGCAGGAGATACCCGGGGAGGCCTGCGCTGGCGGAAAGGGAATGAAAGCAGCAAACTTAAATTCCTTCTCTCTTCACATTTGCACGCGTTTCCCACCACTTTTCATCGCACCAATCCGGTGGCAAGGAGCTCCATTGATTTCAGAGGCACGACTTACAGAAGGGGGTGTTAGACATTATGTACAAGGTAGCAGAATCTGGCCATATATAATTAATACAAATATGTGCATAATTTAAAGCTGCCCCAGGAAAGCCTTAAATTACATGATAACCATGCAGGCGCTGGCCTAGGAAGGAAAACATGGGGAGTCTCTATTAGTGAAATTAATTATATGTAAGATTGTCTTCAATAACCATGTGGGAATGATTAAGTAATCAGTCAAATAAAAGATTTAATAACAAATTCCCTATCAATTATACAAGAACACCCAGTAAAAATTAAGTAAAAATAATTTTCAACGCATTAATGTTAACGTTAACAGTTCTGAAAATATTATAACATAATTAAGTGTAATTTCTTGTAGCAAAACATACTCATAACAGCAAAATAAACAAGCCCCCGAATAGCATTTCCCGAGGAAACCCGGCAGCGCGACACGGGTGGTAGCAGACGGAGGTTTTGGACGTGGCCAGCTCAGACGAGCTCCGCAGAACGTGGGACGTGGGTCTGCGGTGGCAGCGTCCAGTGTGCAGGTCACAACTCCTTCTGTCCTGGTGTCTAAAAGGTAAAGCAAACCAGCACAGCAGGTCTGACAAGAGAGGGGTGAAATAAGCTGGAGGCCTGGAATAACTTACATTGCGCCTAAAACCACTCCAAACGCAAATGCGGCATTCGCTGTTTCTCATCTGGCCATTTCCGGAGAATTTTCTGGGTTTGTACGTGCCTTGTTTCTCCCTTTCAGCGTTTATTCCTTTTACTGCCAGACTGATAAAGTTCGCTTTATCATTATTACCACCCACTGTGCCACTAGGGATGGGAACCATCTCATTTATTGCAGTCTTCTAAGAGTTGGGTATCTATTTTAGGCTCCACATGCAAGATATTTCAATGGTTGATGGGGGGAAGGGGATATTTTAGCCACCTCTTTCAAGATGAAATTAATTGTCCTGTGGAGTTATCTACTTCACTTTATGTTTTAGATGACTAACTTTGGCTAGAAATCTCAAATTTTTACGTGACAGAAGGTCAAGGTGAAAATACGCATCCAATAGAGCGATCCAGAGCTCGCTGAAATCAATGAGAGTATTTCTGTTAACTTTAGTAGGTTTTAAACACAGTCGCCCTGCAATTTCCTAAAGGTAGAATGCTCTGGTTGCACTGTAGGAATAGCTGTTGTGGGCTATATTAACCATCCGTCTGGTCCAATACCCTGTCTCTTGGGCTAATAGCTGGTGCGTAAGGATGGATACAGGAACGGGGAGACATATAGGGAAGCTTTCCTCATCTGTTTTCCCGTCTCCAGCAATCTGCGTCTCGGGGACTTCCCGAGCCAGAGGTTGTGTTTAACAGCCTGTGAAGGACCATCCACATTGCAGAAAGTGGCCCAAAGCAATGAAAACAACCTAGATCAGCCAGAGTTTTGTGTTTGGCCTAAACCACATCTCTTTTTTTTTTTTTTTTTTTTTCCCTCCCCTATGGAAACATTAAAATAGTGGGATTTGATCTAAGCATTCCTATGCAACCGGGAATGAGCAACTTTTTGTGAGGTCCTTTGCAATAAGACCCCATCAACCTAGTGAATACATGCTGCGAGAGTTAGATTTTATTCCTGGATAACTGTAGAAGTAGGACTTGTAGAAACAATTGGGAGTGAGAGACTCAACTTTTCAAATGAGAAGATAAATTCTTTTTTAAAAAATGTGTTACCAGAGACAAAGAAAGGTAGTAGTAGTAGTAGTAGTAATAATAATAACAACAACAATAACAACAACAATGATCATCATCATCGTCATCATCATCATCATCCTTCTTGATGCATTTGAACAGTCTTACAACTCTATAATAGTATTTTCTGTATTTCTCATAAGATCACATTTATCTTCGGATGTAGGATACAGCTTTGTGAAATAAGGAAAGGCAGTGAATACGTTTTCCTGTAACTACCACAGCGTTTGTTCCCGCGTCGGGGTTCTGGATCCTGGGTTTTTCAAAACCAAACAGAAAACTCTTCCCACCCCTCTCCCACAGCGAGTGCTAAATAGGAATCGACATCTACTTGGACATGCAAAATTTTATTTATAAGCGCTATTAGACAGGCAGCATTTCAAGTGGTAATTGTGCTTCTGAGTAATAGTTAATTAGTAAAAATTCTTGAGTTATAGACGTGTTCTCCTAAGTTGTTTTGAGGTCTTGAATCTAGAGAGTGCTGTAATATTTTCAGCAAGGGTGTATAGTTAAAATAACGTGGGGTTTCTTTTTCTTTTTATCAAATTCTGCGAAATAACCTGCCAAACCAATCATTCTGTCCCCGGAGTCTTGTGGAAGGCCTGGATGTTAATTGCATTTAACCTAGAACAGCAGAGCATTTTTTTTTTTTTCTTTATACAATAACTAATATGTAAACTACTGTTGCACTTTGAAATTACTTTCACTTAAATTCTATTATTGAAGCTCCACAGTGGAATATATCTAGGGCCCATTTCATTAAAAAAGACTAATTACACTGGAACCGCACAACGTACCCGCCAATCTTCCTCGGTATGACTGAAAAATGAGCGTTCGAGAGGTAAAGCCCGCTTATTTGTCCTGGAATTCCTGGGAATGGTTTATACGAGGATGCAGGCAAGGCCAGGAATGAAATTCTGATTGGTAATGAAGGGGCACTTCTTTTTTCCCCATAACAGCAGGAATTTACATGGATTGGCTGACAGCTAAGGCAGTGGAAATACCTACCTTATAATTCCCCTGGATAAAAAAACCACAAGGAACCAAAATCAACGCTGCAACATCAGACCAAAGCACGGCTTGCGCTTCCACTGAGCGACACGCTAATAGTCTTTCTATTTATTTACACCGACAACCTAAAAACTCCATAAATTTTCTGTTGGAGGCTCACAATAAAAATACAACTTGTGTAACAAAAATATAAACTGGCAAGCTGATCACAGGGCGGGCTGTAGGACACCAAACTTGTAATATCCCGGTAGCACTCTGCCAATTGCCTCTGGTTTTGGAAATGGGAGGGTGAGCCGCAGCCCGACACCAGCATCCATGGATAGTGGATGCTCGGGAGGCAGTGCTGGGGAAGGACGAGGGGGTTGCTCTGGATTTTGCCCGTCTATCGCCAGAAACTCCTATTTTTTAACTCTGATTTGGGATATCTGGAGCCTGCTGGGGTGTGGGCAGCATTGGTGGGTGCTCGGGCAGAGGCTGTACTGTGCCCCATGGGTGTTGGTGATCGGTGAGCTGGGGCAGATGTTCCTTCGGCAGTTGGCAACCAGTTTCTGCCTGAAATCTCACCCTTTTTTTTTTTGGAGGAGCACTGGAGGTGCTGCTCTGCTCACAGGCATTTCTCCCAGCTCTTTGGAAATGACTGGTTTAATTAGTGGTGGGGTGAGTCAAGTCCTCACCAATGCTGGAATACTTGTTGTGACTGGGGCTCTGAAATGGCGATGAAGTGCACCAGTTATACCAGAATCCTCGCAAGATTTTGACAGCTTTGGTTTTCTACTTGGATTTCTTTGCTGATGTCTTTGATGGAGAATAATAAGGGCATGTTATAGCATGCCTAAAAGTTCCCCAGTGATGCTGGACTGCGTGTCAGCTCTGTTATTGACTCCCCTGGCAACAGGCGGATCCCTGGCTAGGGTTTCGCACTCAGAAGTTTCCTATACAGAAGGGCAGCAGTGGTACCTATGGCCAAAACCCATTCATGGGTATGGGAAATATTCCTAGTTTGCATGTACAATGCATTCAACTTTTGCCCGCCAAAGAATGAAGGAATGTGCTTAATGGAAACCACTGCTCCCACCTCGCTCAGACCAGTGCTGTCGCTGTTCCCCAGTACCTGAGACAAGTTTTCCTAAGGGGGATGGGTTTTGCACCACAGAAAGCCATTTCTCTTTCCATGCTGGAAGGGCTAGAGTCTGCAGTACGGTTGGTCATTACCCAGCCAGGGCTCCTTGGAAACCAGCTGGAAAAAGAGGAAAAGCAAAGGCTGAGGATGCCAGAATTGAAAAGTCCAGGTCCAAGGCGTGTCAGGGTTTGAAACCTGCAGCCTGGCTCTCTGTGCCACCTTCTCACTGCCAGAAGTCACGACGGGAGTGAGAATAATTCTCAATTCTTCTGTCTCACACGTTTATGCATCCATGAATTTGACATAAGAGCAATTTCTGTTCTTTTTTCCCCCGTTGGGATAGTGAAAAATAAACACTTAGCACAAGAAGCAAGCCCATGAACATATAGTCAGCCTGATCCTCGAGTAAGGTCCATTAAAACATTGCAAAAACATTGAAGTTCATAACACAATGGTTTGTATTTCATTAGTAAGGTGTTCCTGCCAAAAATGCGAGACCTTTATAACTTGTTGGCACTGAAAGTACAACTGACCTTGTGCTGTACTGTAATAACTTCTTATTCTATAATCCATCTTCTCTAAACAGCTTTGTTTTGCCCTGAATGTATAAAGTCAGTGAGTTTTGGGGAGGACCTTTGCCTCTGGTCCTTGCAGCAGCTGCAGAGGCCATAACCATGTGGGGATGCGGGCTGCCACCGGCCAGGAGGGCAGGAAAATGGGGGACAAGCCAAAGAAGCTCAATTTGGAGTGATGGGGCTCAGGGACCGACACAACATCCACAGGTAGTTTGTAGGACGTTAGGTGGTTTGGCTCTGCAATAGGAGGCGGGGATGCGTGCTTGTCATCACGGGTGGGGTGGGGACATGGTGTCCTTCAGGTAGAAGTAAGAGGACCCCAGAAAAATGAAATTTCTAATGACTGGCGCTTCTGTGGAAAGTAGCATAGGCTAAAATCTACTTGTAATAGAGACTAAATTTGCTGCAAAAAAAGGTACTGCAAGATACATGGGGCAAGGAGAATTTTTTTGTTCTGTATAAGAACAGGGTATAGAAGAGTCGATGTCCTCCACACTACAATAATACTAATACTAATATTAATACCAATACCAATACTAATACTACTTCTAGTAATAATACAAATAACAATAATTATGATGATGATGCTATTTGCCGGTGTGAAGACAGAGGAATATGGGGTTTACAACTTTTCTAACGTCCAGCTTGCCAAGGGAGATCAAACAACAATTCCCGTTGCATTGCCTGGGCAAAACTTCTTGTCTTGGCAAGTAAAGAGAGGGAAAATATTTTGTTAGTGGAGCCTATTTTGTAAAATGCTTGTCTGGTAAACAACACGGTGGGATGCAACGTTCATCGGAAGGCTATCAATGGTTTGAAAGACGCCTCGGCGCACGCTGCACGCTCTCAGCTCTATCTAAATAATCTGAATGTCCTGATGCATTGATTCGTGCATTATGCCCATAAAGACATTACATTTGAACTTGATATGAAATAAAAGGCTTCGGTCAGTCAATACTCTTCAAGAAAGCACTTCAAAGATTTTATAAAAGGGTCTCTGACCTGTACACTGAGATCGGACCTCTGTTGTCCAGGGAGAGCCTCTCCTCACTTGGTCTTTGAACTTGCCCTCTCCCTCTTTCCCAAAGCACCACACAAAGCAATAACTTATTACAAGTCCGTGTTTTCAACTGTGCATACAAGGCAAAACATCAAAACAACGCAACTGAAAATAATCCCCTTTAGAGATGAGATTATGTTTTATTGTTTCTTTTACCAGGTGTACAGTATTCAATATTTAAAATGATTGCTCTGAACGTGGAGGTTTAGCAGGCTTGGCTTTGCCTCGCTTGTGTACTTTGCAAGTGAGGAGCCTGTTCTGGTCCACATTTCTCAGACATTTAGTTTTCTTCAAAAATCAACACAGATTTTAAATATCTGTATTTCAAGTGAAGACAGCAAAATGACAAGCAGTTCATGTGTTGGCCTTTATGACCCACCCTCGAGTTTGCCCCAGTTCCTCAAAGGTTTTGGGCTGTTATCTTTGAATCTGAACTCCTTCTCACCAAGTATTACCCCAGGCTCGGTTGGAAGCATCTCCGATCTCGTCCCCTACCAAAATCCCGCTTGGGAGGAGCTGTGCCGGTTCTGCCACCCCCAGCTTTGGCACTGGGGCACCAGCTTTGGGGTGGCTGAAAGAGAGGTCAAAATTCTTAAGCTCGAGTCTTTTTTTTTTTTTTAAATTAAAAAAAAAAAAATCCATTTGTGAGATTTTTGCTAGGTCAGACCGATTGAAAGCTGGATCCAGCTCTGGGGTTACTGAAAATGTACATCAAAAAGATGTAAGACCCTAATGTTCTTTCTGTCCAGGCGTGTACGGTCCCTGCTCTGTATCAACTCGGGCGCTGGTGGCTTCCTTCAGTGAGACGTTTGTACACAGCCAAAATTTAGGGGCACTGCTGAGACAAAGGAGTTTGTTTGTAATCAGAATTCCTTTCATGAAGACGGTGATTTATAGACATTTCTAAAAAGAGAAGGGCTCTGTGCCATTATTTAAAAGGCTAGGCTGCTCTGAGTTATTTATAAATACCAATACAACAGAAACAGTTTCTAACTTCGGGCAGAAAGATGCTATTCATCATATAATTCAGGAGGAGAAGAACAGCTCCGTCGGAAGTGGCAGCAAAAGGATAGCATATTGATGCAGAATCGAATCCAGAGAAAGCAAGTAGTGTTTTCCTCTTTGGAAATCAAACTGCAAAATGTAAAAGAAGTAGAAATAAACACCCAATCGTCCCAACACCATTTTTTTTTTTTTTTTTTTCCCCCGGTCAAACCATGCAAAAAACCCTAAAACTCACAATGGAGCAACTTCCATTTTAGATCAGTTTCTCCTCCTCTCGCATGGTCTATTTATTTTTATTGGTTTGTTTCTCATTAAATCCTTCAATTACTCTGCAGTGTAAAATGGTGAAATTATTGGCATGTGCCACTTTCATCATGTATTTGAGTTTGCTTATTACACTTGCAGAAAATGCTTGAATGGTATTAGGCTCTGCTGTGGATTGAGACAGAGTTAATAAATATTATTTGGTGTTTTTTCCCTGAGAAGCACTGCTTTTCTTGATTGTTTTTTACAGTTGGATTGGGAATATTGATTTATTCACCACTGTTACAATAATTGTATACAAGGAACAAAAAATGCAGAGGTAACATTTCATCAGCTCAAACAGATTAATTAGTTGTAGTAGATTAGGCACAGTGTTACACAGAAAGATTTGCATTTAGAGGAAGAAAAAAGTTTTTTTTTAATCTTAAAAAAGGCAGGAGAATTTAATAGAGATGTGATACAAGGAGCTGCTTGGCTTATTATTCAATCAGTGTTTCCAAATGAGTATTAAAGGGCAACTTTAAATATTAACTCTTCGTTCTAAAATCAAAATACAGCATAACTGTTGAACGCATGGCACGGGGAAATCCCTGCGTACCGTACTTGTGTAAGAAAAGTTAACTTGGTTTTGCATCCTAAATTTAAAATTGTACAGAAATTATAAATCAAGGTATAACAGAAGCATGGGCATTTGAAAATCCGAATTTGCTGCTGTGTGTTCTGTCTGCATGGAGGCAAAGACATTGTTTATATTTTTCCCTTTGTGCAGAGAATTAAGGAGAAGCCGTGAAGAGGTAAATATCGCTATCTTTTGTGTGAGGTTAGCTTGGCCATGATACTGAAAATTATTCATTAAAGGTTATGAGGCATTAACAAGAGTTTAAAAAGTGTCCTGGTTGTTCCCTATTTGACCCCTTTCTGCAGGGAATTGAAATTTCCCAGTGCTCTGGACCACTGACACCACGAGGGTAATTAAGCCATTTCCCCCAAGGTTTCAAGTTTTAACATCTTACGGTATTGAAATAGAGAAGAAAAACATTTTTTATCACTCTCACATCCTATAGAACTCTACAGAGAGCTACACAATGGGCCTTGCCTGACATGCTGATTTTCTTTTTAAACCATCTGTTAAATCATCCTGGCTTGCAACATATTAGACATTATAAATGCCCCTAATTTTTCAAAGCAGTGCACAAGGATTCAGCTGCTTGACTTTCAGTTTATGCCGTGCTATCCCACCCCAGCCATTGAGAGACATTAAACATACAGAGCCAGTTTCACAGCTCGGCTAATGCCGCTTTTTTGTCAGCCTGGCAATGCAGAGCATCTTTCAATCTGGCTTAAAGGGCCACTGGAGGGATGCTCCACTGTCGCAGCATCCTTGAGCGGCATGGAGCTTCCACGGGCTGCCCCCCCCTGGCCCCGCTCCCGGCCCCCTCCTCGCAGCGCTGGTGCCCCTGCAGCCCTCAGACCGCTTGGTCCCCGTTGTCCAGCAGCCCCGTGACCCCCAGCCTGCGGCTTCTCAGGCACCCGAGGGAGTGAGTGCCATCTCCTGCCTTTCGGGAGCACCCTGGGGTACGTTCGTCCCGATTTAAGAGGAGAACCAAAATCTGTTAAATTGTGTTTGCAGCCGGTGCCTGGTGGGGGATTGCAGATCTGGCCCCCGAGGCCCATGCTGGGGCTGGGTGCGAGCCGCCCTGCGGGGCTGCATGCGTTGCACTGGGATTTTGCAGGAGCGGTGGTGCAGGGCGGTGCGGGAAGGATGCTCGGGGCACCCTGTGTCCGGGAGCAAGAGCGTGGCACGAGCCCCTTCCCGCTCCAACATATTTATCTTCTTTTAACTCTGCTCCGGGTGGTTTTGGTCTTTTTTTTTCCCAATCAATTTATCCGTCGTGCGAATTATAATTTGCTGCTTTGCCACTGCATGCCACCGCATGTCTGGGTGCTGTGGGAAGAAGGTGCCAGCTGCCACCCCCCCCCTGCCCCAGCCTCTGTCCTCCCCAGCCGGCAGGTACCGCTTCCTAATGCGACATCGCAGCTTAATCCTGAGGAGCGGTGCAGCCTTGGATCACAAATTAAAGGCCTTGTCAATCCTGAGAGACATTAAAAAAAAAAAAAAAAAAGAAAAAAAAGGTCAGGGAAGGTTGGGCTTTAGCTATAAAACCACCGGCAGCATTCCCCTTAATCTGCGGTGCGGCATGCGCTGTTTTTCAGAAGGAAAATGCGGAGCGCCGTTATGAAACTGTACATGCTGATTTCTCTGCACTATACCCTCAAGGGTCACAAGGAAGAATTGATAAAATGATTTCAATGAAGTCCAGATGGGGAAAAAAAAGAAAAAAAAAAAAGATCAAATCGGGTGTTTGTGAGGATGCTCAGGCAGCGCCCAGCAGCGTGCAGCGGTGCTGAGCCCCGGCGTGCCCTGGGCGCTGGCGAGGCACTGGAAGGCTTTGGCAGGCTCTGACATGATAAAGGAAAATCTCCTTGATGCCCCAGTCTACCAAAGGATGCTGTGCTTCTAAAAATAAGAGAGCCAGGGCACGCGATGAATTTGAAAGCCTCCGATCGTGCGCTGGGCGTTGCAACGAGTGAACTTTTATTACCTATCAAAGCGCCGCAGTCTTGCAAGTGAATGAAGAAAAGGCTCCAGCTTCTGCTACGCGAACGGACGTGATTTTTGCCCTGATTTGTAGCCTCAGACCCTGGGCCTGTGCTCCCTGGCGTTTTGTGCACGGGGGCAAGAAGATGCTATGGGGAATTCTGCAGCAAAGGAAATGAGCAATAATCCTCTCCTCCTCCTCCTCCTCCTCCTCCTCCTCCTCCACGTGATGGATTTACAAACTTTTGCCAAAAGTTTCTTGCATCCCGCTGTATTTAACCTTCAGATGTGTCTTTCTACTAGACAAGGAACAAAATATTCCAGCTGCTATGAAAGATAATCATTAAGGTGATCTAACTCCAAAGATCAATAACATCTCCGCAAGACCCTTCCAGGGTTTCTCTGATCTCTTCTGTCTCATTAAAAATCATATTAAAAGATCCTCTTCAGGTAAAGGGGGGATCTGATCATTTCTTCAACATTATGGCGCAAGATTTATTAAACATTTGTTCGTCTGCACAATACTTGGATGAAATACCTGCATAATAATGAAGAGGTTAATATGTGGTTGTATGTATTTAGGCAGTTACTGAGAATATCACTAATTTTAGTAACTAGGAAATGCCTTTTTTTTTTTAAAGATGCACACTTCAGAAAATAGATCCACTCACCTCTGTGAAAAACTTTCATCATTTACCATGTGTATATATTCGATTACATTTTAATTTTTTTATTTATAAAATAAATCAAAATCTCAGGGCCTTGTGAAGGCGCTGAGGTTGCCTTCTCAGACCTGCAGGTCCCGCATTTCTGGGCCAGTTATAGCATCTGCCAACTTGCCTCACCAGCCAGAGACACCATAATTTTTGCAGGAATAACCAAGAACGGGTTCTCCAGCCATTTGAAAGGGCGGCAGCAGTTGGAACGCTGCGATCCAGGCAGTACAGTCATAACATCTCCCTCGGCAGGGTATGGAACTGGACAGGAGGTGGTCCTTTAAATTGTTGTTGTTTCCTGTAACGCAGAAAGCGCCCAGCACCTCGCAGGGATGTTATCCTTCCCCTTCGCAGATAAGCTGCCGCAGACTGGGACACTGGCTTGACCCAAGAGAAGTTTGCTTCATGGGACTGATTTTTGGTTAAAAGAAATATGAATGGAAGATAGTGATGAGGGAAGGTAGAGGTGCTCAAAAAAAAAAAAAAAAAAAAAAAGCAAAAAGCAGGGAGAGCCAAATCCTGCAGCCAAGAATTGGCTTTGCACTTAGAAAAAACACCCGTCTCCACAATTTCTGCTCTTCTTATAATGTGAGAGCTAAATTGGGCCACTGCTGAAAAATAGTTAAAATATAAATAGCGTCAAGGAAAAGGAGTCTGTGGCTCTGAAATACGCAGTGAGCAGATTTGCTTTAGAAATCAATGACATTTTTACCTAATCACTTTTCAAACAAGACTACATTTTCGATTAAATCCTGTGCATGGACACAAGACTCGAGCTGCTTTTCAAGTTAATCAAGTGTTACACTTAAGACACAGGAAAATATTGTATTTCATTTCTACATCTTCTTTGTTCGTGACATAGCTATAAAATTTCTGCCTTTTCAGCCTTACAACGCTTGCAGCCTTCGGATCTTTCTGCACCTGTGAAGGTGTTTACTCAGCTATGAACACAATCATGACATGCAATAACAGTCGCCTTTCAAACAAGCATCTGGAAAACCAGGGGTAGTGTTGATTCAGACAGTGGCAGAATTTGGAAAACTGTTAATGATAGGAACTAACGAATTTCTTTCCATGTGCAAAAAATCACAAAAAAAACCCCAAACCCAAACCAACCCAAACCAAAACCCCAAGGTATTTAATGCAAGAGGTTTTTAAAGCAATCGAAATACAGTCCCAACAAGTTATATGAAAATAACTCTTTGTTTTCATTTATTAATGCTGTTTCCTTCCAGTATATGTGCACAATGACTGATGTCCGTGTATAAGCTTAAATTATAACATTTCCAGAATTGTACCTATGCCAGATGTATGTGTTCATCCTTCTGCTACATCAGAGACAAGATGCTTAAAGGAACAGTTTGCATCGAGATCCCTAAATATTCAGAGAATCCTTCTGGTGGGTTTTAGGTACTTTTGGTTCATGTCAGTAATTGAAATGTCCCTAGTGTTTGGGAGCACGTGTCTGGCCATCATTCATCGGGCAGGTCATTCATCCCATGGCAGGTTGTCCCACCACATGGAGACCTTGTCCTGGAGAGCGGCAGGGACAGGCCAGGTTGTTCCACCACATGGAGACCTTGTCCTGGAGTGGCAGGGACAGGGCAGATTGTCCCACCACATGGAGACCTTGTCCTGGAGAGCAGCAGGGACAAGACTCTGATCTGGGCACTCCTCCAGGAAGCCCCTGGGAACCTCCTTGGGAAAAGATGCCCCTCCAGACCTGCTCCGTGCATCAGACAGTGGCTTCAGAGGGGTGTCAGCAGTCTGCCTGATGCGTCGCTCTGCATCGCTGCCATTTTTTCTGGTGGGAAATTAAGAAACAAATGCAAACATCGCTGGCAGGAGGCAGACGTCTGTCCGAAAGATAACCAAGCCAGGGTCTGTAATAACACTGTTAATATCCATAATCTTTTGCAGACTTTTTGTCGTTGCGGTTGTTGTTTCATACTTGGAGGTTGGCTAAAAGGAAGAAAAGGAGAGGTGGTAACAAATCCTGCAAACTGGGAATTGGGCTGCTCCGAGGAAGGGCCAAAGATGCCCTTCAAGCCCATCCCTGCCCCCAGCGCCATACAGGCAGCAATTTAAGGAAATACCTTGGCTGTCTGCTTAAAGAGCTGCAGAAATGTGTCTCTGATTGATGCCCCTGCTGTGGGGGGCATCTCTCAAGGACAGGTAAGCCACACAAACATCAGGAACGGAGCAGATTTTTACATCCTAAATGTTCAGGGCTTGGCTGGAGAGCTGAGACGGCAACGCACATGGTGATAAGCTCCTGTGCATGTGAGGTCAAAACTGAATTCTCTCGAATTACTTAGGAAAAAAAAGAGAAAAAAACATGAAATTTCAAAAGAATTAAAAAGAGAAGAAGAATAGACATTGCTTCATAAAGCAACCGTGAAGAGGATTTAAAAATACAGAGAGGAGTTTTGCCCAGCTGTGTGGGATAAAACTGTAAGTTCAGCAGAACAGAGCAAAGCTGATATGGAATAGTTTTAAATGTCTTTTCCCTCATAACTAGATTATTCAGTACAATGTCATTTGCTGCCACTGACATTTTCTTTAAAGTCATAAAGGCCTACATAGTAATAAAAGGGCTCAGAATAAAATTAGGAATATCATGTATAAATTATCTTTAACCTTAGCTTCATTTGGACTGTGACTTTTTAGACCTGATCAATTTTCATGAAACTATCCACATAAAACTGTGAAAAAATATTTGATCCTTGGCTCTCATAAAGCTCCTGTAACAAGCCTGGTACTTTCTTGATACTTAATAGTGCTGTTGGTGTCTGTCTCTGTGGGCAATTCTATAAAACCGGGGATAATATCTGAGATTTAATGTAATTTCTCAGAGCATTGTTATGGCAAACATCTACCCAGGTACGTACATCTTATGTTGTTTGCACCTAGCACGCATTTGCCAAATTTGCAGCTTAGTTTGAAAAAGGCCACTTCAGGTGGGGCTTTTCTCCTCACCATTTCCGAAAAACAAGCTCTCGTGAGATTTTTAAGGTTAATTTTTCAGTACGGCCCCTCTAAGAGTATTGAACTTGTGTCAGCGAAAGGCAGTTCCTAGCATGCTTTGTAAATGGGGATGGGTACTGGATCATGCAGCGTGTCTGATATTTTAAAGAAAAAGTTTCATACTCACATTGTGTAGCTCTGTGTAGCCTGTTAAAACATGTCGTAAGCGATATCGCTCACTCCAGAGGCACCTGGAGAAGAGGTGGAGGCAGCTTTGATCTACAGGGCAATGTTTGTCCTGTGCCTGACAGGGAATTAGTTGCCAAAATATCCCTTCAGCCAAAATCAGTGCTCAGTGGTAGTGGATGAGAAGGTTAATTATGGCCCAAGGAAGCAATAAAATCTATGCTTTGACTCAATGATATATTTAAGGTAGAGGCAGAGTGGAAAGTACCAGGTGGCTCCTCAATGCTCTTGTGTTTACCAGGTAAGAGGCTGAAGGTAGGACTTGCCAGGGGAAAGAATTGGCAAGTCATGATTGCTTTGACCTCTAACAAGCTATTAGTGTCTTTAAGGGCTGTAGAAGAGCGGTACCAGCTGTAGGAGGTGCTGAGCATGCGTGCCCAGGTGAGTGCTTGCTCTGGGGAGGTTCTGGGTGGCTGCAAGCAGAGGGCAGCTGCTGGGCTGGTATCCATCCCAAAATTACTAAGGCTCCCTGGCCCCTTCATGTTCCCTTTCAGCCTGGATGGACACAGGTTTGATCTGAATAGATGCGGGTTTGCTCCTGAAGAAAGTAAATTTGCTTTCAACTTTGTGTCTGAAAGTGTAGGTAAGTAAAAATGCTCTGTTCAAGGGAGGTTCTGCATTAATGCCCTCCTGATCCCTGGTGCTTTCTGCTACCTGGTTGTCACCCTACTACCATTTGCTGTGTTTTGTTCTGTTCTAAAATCAGAATTAATCAAGAGCTGGACTGTAAGGTGTCCAGGTTAACCTTTTCTCGCCTGTGTCATATTTTATATACTAATAGAAATCCCTGTGAGTCGTGTATTTGGAGAGCCTGACAGCAGGGTAAAAGCCAAATGCTAAGCACTGTTGTGTATTTCCTGGAAAAGACATTTCTAACAGAGAGGAGGAGAGGCACAAAAAGGAAATTAATTTCATATATTTCTAGGTAACAAACGGTAATAATGTGGTTTTAAATCTCTTTGAGGTCTGTCGTAGTTTACCACAGATCCCTGGTCAGAGCAAGGCACGGTGCTGTGGCCGAAGAACTGGCTTGGGCTGAAGCTATTGCCCTCTCCGATACCATGGCCTGTGTGGTCATGGGCAAAGCACTTGGCCTTGCTTTGCTTCAACCCTCCATCCGGGAAACGGGAGCAGCGCACCGCTGCTCTGCCGCTTGGCACGCCTGGGTTCATTGACAATGGCAAAACGCTCTGGAGTTAGGGAGGTATGGGCACACAAGGGTGTAGAAAAATGGGCCAAAGTGGTAATGGGAGACTTTCTTTCACATGTGAGGGTCAGCAGTATTTAATTTAGGTTATAGCGCTGGGCAGAAGGATGGAGGGGAGGCAGGGCACGCGTGTGGTGCCGTGACTTCTCCTGTGCAGGGCGAGGTTAGTTCTGCTCATTGAAAGGGAATCGTTACATTAATTGGTTTTACACGTGCGCCGGCTGGGATGACGGCAGGCTCTGAAATGCTCTGCTCCTCTTCAGGCACTGGCTAGCCTGACATTGCCGTGGCGGCCAGAAAACGAGGCTTTCTGCTCATCAGCAGCGAGCAGAACAGCTCCGCAGCGATGGATCTGCCTTCTCCCAGGCCGCAGCAAATTCATCCCACCGTCAGATTAAGCTCGAGTGAAAGACGTGGGTTTCCCTTCTAGTTTGAAGCCCCCTAAATCACCGATACATTTGTATGGCAGCCCTTGAACGTAGGTACATGAGTACACTGAGATGGAGTGTGTGAACATATGTTTACATTGCTGATAGCTTTGAACTATAAGTTCTGCTGCATATTAATGGCATATTTATGCATGGTAATTTAGCGAGCACGAGTCATTTATCTAATAAAATGTTAATTACTAGTTACTAGGTATATTTATTTACAAATTGCCGTGGAAGTTACAATGGAAATCTCATTCTCTGGTCTTTTATTTCAAGGAGAAGTTCTCCGCCCCTCTTCATGCAATCTTTTCCATGAAAGGGACTTTGAAGATTACTTGGAGTTGTATCAGCTCTGTTGTATGCTGCTCCACGCTATCCGGTACCACAGTAAGCCCTGTTCTAGCTGCTCTGCATCTCAAAATACAGTGTGAGAACCTCTAAAAGATAAAAGTCCTCCCACAGGATCTAATCATTCGAAACAGGTTTAGGAATCTTATATGAAATGTTTAAGAGGGAGTTTACAGTCCCTAATTGCTTTTTTTAATTTTTTTTCCTTCTTCTGTGCAACAGCCTTGGATAACGGGAATTAGACACCTAACTTCCTAAAGGGCTTTACAGGATCTACTGCAGTTTTATGGCACGGGGAGGTCAGAATTAATGGCTTAGGCCCCCAAGGGCTGCACACCCTGTGTTTACTGGAAATCCTGCTCGGGGAGGGGGTTTCAGGGAGGGAGATTTGGAGACGGGCAGGAGGTGTGAAAGGGGAGGTGTGTGGGAACTGTAGATCTGCAACTTTATAGAGCTCAAGCCAGTTTTCCCCTACCGTGATGCTGCTTTGGCTCTGAGGTGCTGTGGAGTCGGGGATTTAGAATTGCATTTCCCAGTTTCCGTGGACCTCTCAAATTTATGGCACGGATTTCCCATGGATGCTCTGTTGTCCCGCTAAGTGGAAGATCACAGGGGCCCTTGCCTGAAAGTAGCAACATTTTTTAGTTTTCCCCAGCTGAAAATCAGCCACTGGCCAAAGGAAATCCTCTGATTTTGGGGGAATACATCATGAAGAATCATGAGCATCTCTAAACATTGCAATGCAGATGCACATTTTTAAGGAAACCCTGCATCAGAGTAGCAGAATTATTGCAGCAGGATGAAATCTTTCATGTTTTATAGTATTGGTCCAACAGCATTATAACCTCACCCTCTCCAGAAGACTTTAAATTCCTATTTTTATAAAATGTTGACACAATTTGAGTTTTCTATAGGACATGGGATGGCAGTTGCTAACCGTTATGGTTAAGCGACTCTTTGCATGTTGCAGTCATATTTCTAGAGATTTAACTTGCAAAATATTCAGCACTTAAACAATCTCGTTGGCTGCGTAATAAGATGTTTCAGCCCAGTGAAATATTGCCTTGGCAAGTGTAAGACTTCTTTTATTATGACCCTTCTTATTGCTGGCATTGTGTTGCTCAAAGTAGAACTGCAGGAGTAGATGAAACTGTTTCCAACAATGTAATATTTGGTCAGTTGTGATTTCTTTGGGGTTTTTTCCCCCTTTTTTTTCTTCCACTTATTTTTTTTTTTTTTTTCCCTTCAGTACTGGTGTCACCTTTAACAAACGTGCTGTGCCTCTTAATGTGCACCCAGGGTCTTGTGAAAACGCTGTGAGAAAGTGCTTATCCGTGGTAGTTTGGATGTAGGGTAGTGTGGTAGCACGAGCCAAGCGCTGTCCCAACTCCGGTGAGCGTTCGATTCCCGGTATGATCCCAGGCAGGAGGTTGGCACATCCCTTGCGTGCCCTTGGATGATCAGAGTGCTTATGCTGTGGCTTTGGTGCGTGGCGCGATTTGGGATGCGCATATAGCGGTTGCGCACTTTGCAGAAAAAAGGTTTCTGGAAGCGACGAAAATTATACACGAACCCATGAGCCTGGCCAGCGAAGCTTATGATGTTCAAAAGGGCTGAGCCTGTTGAATTTCATAAGTTGTCTCTGTTCAGAGTAAATATTTTATGTATGCACATACATATATGGCATGTAATTTGGGGGGGGGGGGATCGGAATGAGATATGCCTTGACAAAAATGGTTATTTTTGTTTGGTCTTGTTCCTCGCATATTGAAAGAAGAACCGTGCTCTGAGAAAATGCATAGTTTCCATTGAAAAATCTCCCAGCACATCCCATATTCTGGCTGTCTTCTTCCTGCCTGTTGTATACCAGAAGCACTGTGATCTCGGTATGCTAAAAAAACCCACAAACGATGTGGGAGCCTAAGCCTCCACATTTTCCTTTAGCACAGGCAGGGCTTCAGAAATTAGAGTGTCCTCACTGGGCTTCAGATATAGTAGAGGGTAAAAGATTTCAAAGGCAGTTTTAATTAAAGAGAAATACTGAAATAAAGAACACAGAGAGCAGTGACACTATAGTTCTGCTAAATTTTACATTTAAACTAAGAGGCTAATCATAATTTATTCTGTCAAAGAAATGACCTATAAGTAAAGAAGACAAAATACGACTTGATGATTAAAGACTTCAAGAAATATTCTCTATAGTTATGTCAGTACTGCATGTTACTCTATACGTAATCTAAAGCAGTGTTTGAAATTTCTCCTAATTATATTTGGAACCCGGACCATAACGTCCTCGGGGAAATGTTTAGCGCATCGCAGTGATGTGGCAGCTCCCCTGCACTGCCACTTCTGATGGCACGTCTGAGTTAAAGCACCCTTTTAGATGCTTTCAGCTCTGGGAAGTGGAGAGGGCTGGGCAAGGTAGGGCTTCTTACAGGTGGCTGGGAAAGAGGCACCAAAACGTCCTGGTGGAGGCTGCTTTCAGCGGGGGCTTCCTTTCTGTTGCTCAAAAAAAGTCATTGCTCAAAAGAGTACAGGGCAGGTTTGTTTATTTTTGTATTTGTGGTCTTGCTGGTTGGCAGATAAATTTTTGCAGCAGTAAAAATTGCAATTCTTAGAGCAGCATGGTTTGATACAAGCGCCAGCGGAGCAGCACGGATGGCGCTGTACGAGGACGGGTGTGTTAGCACTCAACAGCAGTGCCCGCAAAGAGGAGGCTCAGCTGGGAGTATTTGTAGCTTAATAGAGAGACATGATGATCTGGTACTCACAAGGCTTTCCAGAAGTTGGAGGATATCCTGATTAGGGAAAGATGAAACAGGGGAAATTATCTCTTTGATCTCCACAGAAGTTCCCTCTTGTGCAGCGCCACATAAATTTGCCAGTTATAGCCCGGATACCAAGAAAAAGAAACTGGATTGTGTTTATGGTGGAGAAATCTGGTCCAAATGGGAAAGTGATGTCAAAGCAGAAAAGGAAGCTGAATCCTACCTTAGTGTTTGTATGGAAAGTTGAAGTCTGTTCTAGTTGAAAGGAAATCAACTTGTATTATTATATTAAATGATTAAGTTCACTCGGAGGTGCTGCCCGATAACAGATTCATCCAAACTTGGTGTGCAGTTTTCTCCCTCTAGTAATTGAAAGGGAAATGTAGATAATTTTGCTTTTTCCTTAATTAAAACTATTAAGAGGAGAATCATTTTCGTCCATAGATGTTCTTGCAGGATGGTCTAATAACTTCTTTATTTAGTTTCTTATTCTCTTGTAGATAGGAGGAGAATAAAAATAAATGTACTATGAGAATAGGACCATTCTGAAAAAAAAAAAAACAAAACAAACAAAAATTTAAAGTAATGAAAAGTACTTTTTCAAGCAAATGCATTTAATTTACTTCAGTCTGATGTACAGCATTTTGCTCCAATGGGACATGAGAACTAACCTACAGGTACTTCAGATTTTTGCTGTCCATGCCCTACCCACTGAAGTCACTGGACTGCTCCCACTGATTTCCATAGAGGAGGAGGAGGAGGATGTGAAGGCTTAGCAGTCTGAACACATCAGAAAATCTTTTTAATGAGAGTGGGTGGGACTCTTGGACACCTTCTGCTGGAGAAATCTCCTGCACAGAGTTTGAAGTACCCCTCATATTTATTTATACATTCTCCCACACCTTCATCTGTCCATTCTGCAGGATCTCTGCCATGCTCCCAGCCTGCTCCCAGCTTCCCCTGGGGCTGGATGACCAGAGCTGAGACTTTGCTGGGCACGTGTGGTGGGCTGAGCCCACCAGTGATTCTGGTGGTGGCCATGCCACCTGGGGCTTCTGCTCTGTCCCTTAACAGAGCCCTGTGGCCAACTGGCTCTGCCATTGCCCCTTGCCACAGACCCAGGCACATGGGGGCTCAGGCAGCCTCTGAGTGGGGCAAAATATAAATGGTGAACATTGGTATTTCAGCAGTAGAAATTAATTCAGGATTGGGTCTTCTCAAGAAAGTCCTGGTGAGGTGCAACATCTGATAACGATAGCATTTCCACAAGCAAAGTCTTTTTCAGTCCAAAGAGTCGTAAGCCAAGCCCAGATTTTAAAAGCTGTGTTGTTTTGGTTTTTTTTCCCCTTTAAGCCTGTCCCCAGTGCACTAAGGAACATTCTTGCACTCCATGTGAACGTGTAGCACCCAGGTGCATCTGCCTCTTGCTCTTGGGATGCCCAAGTTTCTATCGGGCATGAAAACCTCCAGGTGAAATCATATCGAAGTGGCCTCCTGCACTGAGTCCTGGAGATGTACCCGGGAGAATCGGGTTTCTCTTGAGAAGATTAACTCAACTTTGGCCTGCTCTGCAGGCACTGAATTTACTTTGAGTTTATTGTTCTTACCTTTTTTTTTTTTTTTTGGTCTTAAATAGTCATTTACTCTTCCTCTCCAAAACTCAAAATCACACAAACCCTCAATGTTCTCCCCACCCCGGTTTTGTATTTTGCATTTGAAATATGTAAATAGCAGGTGTTCCAAAGAGAATATAATTGTTTTACTATATGCCAGTGGATTCCCTCTGTTTATTGGTATCAAATTTTCAGCAGGTCCATTCCTGCAATTCTAAAACTGAAATCAACACTTAAGGCTCATTACTCAAATGAAATAATTATTTTAATTTTTTCCCATACATAATACATAAAATGTTGCATAAATTTACATATCAAGAAGAATCTTGATTGCAAAAAAGATACCCAACCCCTTGTTATCATAAGATTGTTGTTGCTACAAAACCATGGGAGGTGCGTATGCAGAAGTTATGGTTGCCGAGCAACTATAACGGCACAATTTAATGCCTAAGTATTGAAGATTTTAAAAAAAAATAATAATACAAAAGAGCACTGGCAACATCAACAATCACCACGTTATTGCTCTTCCCCAGTAAGAGAATTATATCCTGTAATGAAAATTATTCAATATAAGGTCGGTGATATTGTATTAATTTTCTAAAATGTATTTGACTTGAATTTACTCTCAGTTTCTCAGTACTCCCCAGGATCATTATAATATCATCACTGGAAGCCAACTATTTGAGCATTATGAAAAGATTTTGCAAAGAGGATGGAAAGCATTAAGGATTGCAAGTTATCTCCCATTTATATTGTTTCCAGATTTTTAAAGGAAGGAAATCCAGCCTATGTTGCAGGAGGCAACCTGCCAGCAGAGGAAAATGGAGCCCCGTATTTCTCGCTGGGCACGGCGGTGCTCTTGGGGACTTGGATTTTGCAAACTCGTCCTTTCTGTTGGGGACGGTATTTCGGGTACAGGACTCGGTGCTCCTGGTACCTGTGTGCGTGGAGGGAGGGGAAATCCAGGCCAGCGATGGGGCTCTGCTTTGCAATTGAGATGCCCCCATCTAGCTGGACTGGGCTGGGACCACTCATGTGGGTTTTTTATAAGATTAATCATTTCAAAATTGAATGAGATGAAATCAAATTATGTATTTAATCTGTACAGCGGGGGAAAAGCAAACTTAAAAAATTAAGGCTTCAGCCTCATGTATATAGAGTTCTTCCATGGGAATTATTCGAGGAGGTTTGATTGAATCTATAAACCCTGAGCAAAATCCCCATTTTCCTGGGAGGCAGAGTGTGGTCTGCGGTTAGCAGCCCGGCAGTGATCCCGCGGTGGGACTGGGTGGTCCCGCAGGGATGCTCTGCCCATGGGTGCTGCAGGACGATGGGGGCCGGCACTTGGGCAAGCAGCGGATGCTCTAGGTGTATCCCAAGGGATATGGGGCACCTTGCTGATATGCCCGAAATGGCTGATGGAGGAAGCCCGGGAGGGAGACCACGCACAGAGTCTGACAGCTGGTGACCGCAGGATGGGCTGGATGCTCACCTTGCACAAGAGCCAGCATGAAATCCCTCCCTCACCTGCAGGAGAGATACCTGGAGCAGAGGGTTCCCTGCTTCAGGTGACTTCAGGGCAAGTCCAGGATTGTGCTTTCCCCCTCTTATATCCTTCCTGGAGGGACATATCAGAGCCACGGTTTAAACAAGACTGAGAAGGATGGGAACTCTATAATAAGGCAGCAAGTGTTCGCCAAGCAGACTGTACTATATATTTTTCTGAGCGAAAACAATATATATCAGAAGTTCTTTAAACAGTGCTGTTTGTGGTTACTTCAATGAGAGGAACCCATAAAGGCAATTAGAAAGCTTATGCTTTCATTTGCTCCTGACTGTATCAATGTTCATGTACGTTGCATCTATCTCTAAACACCCCACCAATGTTTCTTCTACTTCTTAATATGGGTGGTAATTACTGTTGACTGAATATTAGGCTGATGAAGCTCTTCGGACATAAAACTTCATCTGATTTATGCCAGCATCATTCAGAATTTGGCGATCACACGCAGTTCATTTTGATTGTCAATAGCATCATGATGTTCTCACACCGGTAATTTAGGGAATGTACATATCCTTCCACGTGTGATGCGAGAGGAGAATTTGCACATATCGAGCGAGGCTGGTGCCACGTTTTTGTAGCAATCTGGGGCCTGTTTGGCATCTTTGACCTGTTGTCATGAGAAGCTGGACAGACGCCTCCCTGTTTTCTTAAGTCATAGAATACGATTGTATCTAACAGGATCTGACTTGATTTTACATGCATCTCAAACCCTAGCAACCTCAAAGTTTGGCCAGTTCTGGTTTCAGCTCGAGTGTTAGCTCATATTTCTGCAGTCTGCCAAGTCTGTCTCTGAAATGAAAACACAAGAAGCTTTAAACCATATGGAACTGGAGCAGAGTATTTTTGCCTTGGACTTATGTATTGAATATTACACCTTGGGCGGAGAAATGAACTGGAGGCCTTCTCCACCACCGTTAGTGTTTGCATGACCTTGTAATATCTACCACTGTCCTTGACAGAGGAAGAAAATTATTTTCTGCTGGAACTCCTGCTTGTGGCCATGAGAACCTTCTTTCCCCTTCTTTCTTCCCCCATTACGGTGTGCTGCTGCCCAGGGTCTCTTTCAGAGGACCTTTGCAGGGAGGGATGATTGTCTTGGCTCTTGGCCATGAATCCAACGCAGCTCTGAGGATCAGTGCCCAGGGCTGAACTTCCAGAGGAGCTGGGGAGGCTTCAGTCCCTGCTGTCATGTGTTCCTCCTGGCTGGGGTGTTGGCCAAGAGCCTGCCAGGTCTTACTCCCATGAACGCATTTGTTCCTGGATGTGCCATGGGATGCTGGAGAAAACCTAGACACCAAAAAAAATCCAAAAGCCCAAGTAAGGCTAATAATTACTGAAAAAGGAAATCAGAGAAGGTAGCAGCAGCATTAGGAGAGTGTCAAGAAAAAAAGACCTGAGATGATTTCACATTTCCTAATTGGGGATGCGATCGGAAAATGTCTGGATCGGATTGGTCACATCACGGCAAATCCAAATCCCCGCTGTCTGGATGGCTCTTGTTGGGTTTGTAAATATTTTCCAGGGGGTGTCTTTAAATCCCATTTTGGTTTTAGACTATTAGATATTCACTTATGTGAGTGGAGGGCTGCTTTTTTTTTTTTTTTTATTGCTGAACTATTTGGCTTCTCTGTTAGGGCCAATATAAGGGTTAATTAGGTAATTTTTATTTGGGTTGCAAATCCCCAGTGCCTAATCCTAATTATTCAGAATTAACACCTACTATAAAAAGTCTATTTCATAACTTTTTTTCCTGGCTAGATTGCAAACACAGTTTTGCAAGAAAAATATGTTTCTAATAATATACTATCATTTTCATATTTTAGTATAATAATTAAGTTAGTCCTAATTCACTCCTAAAAGCTCATTTACATAAGTGAAGCATCATCTAAATATTTAATTGCAGAGAGCAGATATTTTGGAGCAGGTGCTTTAGGAGCCGGTGGGTGTCCCTGGCACATTGGCAGTTGTGCCGCTTTCCATCTGCAAGGCTGGGAGGTGTTGGAGGTGGAGCAGTAGATGTTGGTGGGGTTTAGAGGACCAGGTGAAACTCGTGAGCAGGTCATTGCATGGTGCCATGCACCGCTCTGCAGTCCTTTCTCAGCTGGGGCTCCCCTTCGTGTTGTGGTTTGAGAAGGTTGAGGCCCGTGTTCTGCATGGTGGCATCAGTGCCCTAAAAGTGAGCGCTGAATCAGGTTCTTGTGGAAGATAATCCAGTTGTGTGCGCATGCTGCGTGGTTTCTGCAGCAGCTTTTAGTTAACACAATGCAGTTTTCTCTCCTTTTAGGCTTCTGGCCTGTGGGTACACATGTATTCCCTTCCAGTGACCTTCCTGAACACCTGCACTTCAAAGCTCTTGAGAAGACCCGAGTCAGAGCCAGGTCCTCCAGCAAGGATGCTCAGCCTTTAGCATCCCACCCCAGCAGTGAGGGCTGCTTCCAGCAAGGATGCTCAGCCTTTAGCATCCCACCCCAGCAGTGAGGGCTGCTGCAGAGGTCGGGCACAATTGTCCCTGCTCCTCTGCGTCCCACCAACCCCATACTCCTGTTAGCTTCTGCATAGCTGCGGTTTAAAGCAGGGTGATCTGTGGGAAAACAAATAGAATAAAACATATGAAATAATGCTTATGACAGGTTGCCAATATTGTGTGGAAAGGCCACTTCACAGCCCAGGAAAAAGGTTTCTGATGGCAGGAGATGTTCTGGGCCGGCTGGTAAGGATGGTTTCTCTTGGTAGTACATTACACGGAAAGCAGCTACTTGCGAGCAGCCGTGCCAAATAAAAGTTCAGGGTCAAATCCTTTGTTCCAACTCCCTCTAAAATGAAGCAGGGATATGGGACCCAAGGCTTTGCCTCTAAATAATACCACTGTGCAGTGAAAAATCAGGGCAGCATGCCTCCCCCCTCATAGCTTCCATGGGGTGATGGACATACCTCCAAACTAGCCTGGAACCAGAGCAGCAGCTCTGTGGTGCTCAGTTGTGTTGAGAAGATGTTTGGCAGCTTCCCATGTCAGACTACGAACTCTGATTTGGGGGACTTTTTCTGAATGTGGAAGCAGTGAGAGGCTAATAAAAATTCTTTGAGGTTGGATACCTTCCTAACAAGCTGTAAGACATACTGGAGATTTGGCTACCTTTTTTTTTTTTTTTTCCTTCTCTTTATAATTTTAATGGGAAAATTTTTTAAAGGGTTGTTTATTGGTGAGCCATGAAATCCTGCCTTGGTTAAGTACATTTTAAAAATAAATAAATATAGATTTTTTACATTTAATGCTGGATACAGCTCAGGTTCTCTCTTTACTGAGTTTGGAGTGGGGAGGAAGCTAGTGGATTTATTTTCCTCGCAACTTGCATTAATAAACTTTTTTTAAAAAAAAAATTCTCATTTTCCTTGACTATGAAATGAATTTAAATGAACATATTAAATAAGCAGACTTGCTAGGAAGGATTCGGATTAGTTTCTAATATCTACAATAGATTTTTCCTTCTGTCTGTCCTTTGATGCCCCGTCCCATTCCTATGGCAATGCCCGGGTGTGAGCTGGGCTGAGGCTGCGCCTTGGGAGGGTGCTGCCGGCAGCACGGGGCACCTCTTGGTGTTGGAATTTCAGAGGTGAGCTGCCCCTTCTCCTTCTATTGCCAATGGTAAACTCCTCTGACTTTAAAAAAGTCACAGGAGAGCCGTTGTACCCCCTTGTGTCATCTCAGAAGGAGCCGTTTGGCCTCCCAGCCCTTCATGTTGGGGGAGATTCCCTGGGGTTTGGGGTTTTTTTGTTTGTTTGGGGTTTTTTTGATGGTTCACAGCAGACTCCTGAAATCTGGCAGGGATAAAGCCTTCGGACCGGAGAAGTGCCTTTTCTAGGTCCTACAAAATGTCTTTCCAGTTTAACTGAGCTATAAACTCTTTTTTTAAAAAGCCCCATTTCCCTCCTCTGGCTCCCAGGTCGCAGGTGGTTTTTGGTGAAATGCCAAAGAGGCTGACCCTGCCCTTGGGGCAGGATGTTGGTAAGTCTTGGGGGCCAGCGTCACCCTAACCCCTACATCTTGTCCCAGCATCCCCCAACACCCTCGGCTGCCTCCACGGGGAGGGGGGGGAGATTTCCACCTCTTGCAAGGAAAAGAAGGTGAGCAAGTGTGAGAGACACAGAAAAACAGAGTAGGACCCGGGCTCAAGGAATTAATTTTTTTTATATAGCTGTGCATAAGATGATTTGGTTTATATATTTCCTTAGAAACTAAACAAAACAGGAAATGACATAAAAATTATGTTAAAGGGAAGTTATTTAGTTTGTATAGGCAAGATCTGTATGCTAAGGAATGCAAGATTTACAGTTACATATGTCTGCAACCTTATTTCTGCTCCCATGAGCACATGCATTATGATACAATCTTTAAATACATAATCACGTAATATTTTCCCATTCCCTCTCTTTTAATATTAGAAGTTGGATACATAAGCGGGAAGAATCGGGATTGCATGGGCAATTGTAAAAGTGGCAATTCTTAACTTTCAAGTACTTGGCTTTGCAACTTAAATAACTTTCTTCAAATGTAATTTTTTCATATGTAATTATATATATCCAGTGCTGAACGCTAGAAAGCAGCGGGGATTACTGGCAAGCTTTTGGAAACTCCTTAATTTCCTTCTAGCGATGAACAGGAGACATCAGTGTTCTTTTCTGTAGATTTCCCAATGAATTCATCCATTTTTTTTAATAGATACAGCTCTGAACAAACGATCAAAAAAAACCCTGGGTCAGTAAATATTGTAAATAATTATTCTTGCATATTTTTTATCATTAAATACATAGATGCTGCAGTACATTGTTGGAGCCGTGAGTTTAATGCTGAAGAAATCGGGCTTTAATGAACAGATGCTGACATGGCCTTGCAATCTTGCTTCATCTCCCCTATTAACTTCCTATGCACCCAGGAAACCTTTGGCTCGCTGCCTAAATAACAGAAGAATAATTAGACTAGGAATTGAAGAATGCCAAGTCAAACTTCTCAGGAACTATCTTCAACAACCACTCTGCAGCATGTTCCCTACATCTCCTGACATGGTTCTTCTGGAAGAATCATTTTGCAGACATCCTGTCCACGTTTTCAAGACAAATTAGTGGGTCAGGTAGCCATCAAAATAAATTTGATTGCCGTGCCTTGTAAAATAGAAATAAATGTATCTCCTTCATAATGTCTTTGCAGAAATTGTGAATTTGTCCCGGTATGATGTGTCATTTAGCCTGTCATACGCTCAGCTTATGCCTTACCGGACCTTTTGAGTGGGGCTGGGTGTATGATCTAGGATCTTCAGACATCTGTCAGGTATCTGTATCCTGCGGGATTTTAAGGCTGGAGTAACAGATTTAACCTGGAATTTGCTTTGGCAATTAAATTCTAGAGGTTTAAGACCTATAATGTTCTATCTATTTTAATAAATGCAGGTGTTATATATACAGCTAGAGAAATATGTTCCACTAACAACTGGAATTTTCTATTCAAAATGAAAATCATACCTTAGCAGTGGTAGTTGCTTTCCAACTTTGATCCATCAAACCATTTTTTTGCTGGAGAACACTACGATTTGTCTCATCACTGTCTCTCTTCCTCAGTGGGAGTTTCCGTGTCAGTTTAGTGGTCAATAGGTGATGAATGAAGAACTGCTATTTGCACCATCGGTTTCCAGCCTGGCAGCTCATCCAGCTCTCTAGAAAAGCAAGGCTGATGGAGGCACCTCTCGGTGTAGCACCAGGCAGGGCATTTCCAGACGAGGTTTTAGGAGAGGAGTTGCCCCACTGGCAACATCCTGGAGCATTTGTGTCGTGTCCATGCTTGCCCTTTGCAGGTGACCATCAGACTTAGATGAGAGTTATCCCCACCTTGTTTCATATTGTGTGATGCCAGATCATAGAATCATAGAATGGTTTGGGTTGGCAAAGCCCTTGAAGCTCCCCCAGCCCAACCGTTCCCCTACCCCTGCCATCCCACCCCCAAACCCTGGCCCTCAGCACCGCCTCTGACCGGCTCTTAAATCCCCCCAGGGCTGGGGACTCGACCCCTTCCCTGGGCAGCCCCTTCCAGCCCCTGACAGCCCTTTGGGGAAGGAATTGTTCCCCAGGGCCAACCTCACCCTGCCCTGGCACAACTTGAGGCCGGTGCCCCTCGTCCCCCCCCCCGCCCCCCCCCCCCCCCCCCCCCGGCGTGTAGGGGCGATGAGGGCTCCCCTCAGCCTCCTCTGCTCCAGGCTGAACACCCCCAGATTTGCACTGTTTTTATTTATTTTCATTAATGTTTGCATACAACTTTGAAGGCCAGGAGTTCATCTTACAAGCTGAAAAGCAGTGATAGGTACTGATTTCTTATCTTGACAAGTCAATTTTTTGGAGAAAAGTGTGAAGGGAAGAATGATTTTGAGGCCAGCTTTGTGCAGCAGGTCCTCCACATCGCTCAGGTGCTAAAGTAGGGAGTTCTCATATTTAAGGACATGTAGCTAGTATCGCCTGCTCACAAAGAGAGGAGATCTGTGTAAGGTTTTTTCATAATGTCACTTCATCTTTCAATAATATTAAGATGTAGAACCATATTCCAAGTATTTAGTGTCATGGGAAATGAAGTGGAATATATTTTGTTGATAATTTCTACAGCAGCAGAGTAAGGGGGGTGATAGCATCCCAGCCAATTACTAGTTTCGGGTACTTCTTCTATATTTAAATTTCTTCCCAGTTACCTCAGCATAATTAATAAATGATACTGCTTCATATTTCCAAGGAAATCCAGACAGCTGTACCGCATATCACTCCTTTCTTTAATACACTGTAAAAGTTCCTCCTCCACACTATCTATTCTGTTGTTGTAATTAAGGATCTGCATCAGGAGATGCCATGCTTCAAACCTGAGTTTACTGCGTGCTTGACAGACTCCCACAGCTTCTTTCTTCGGAGCTCATTTCCATCGAAAATGCCTCGTGAAACCAGCAGCCTGTTCTCACGAAGACTGGCTGGATATGTAATGAGGATGCTGATTTTAAATACATTATTAAGGTCATATTTGATGCTACAAGATAGGATATGTATTTTTTTCAGTTATATGGGAATCAGTGCGTAATATGTTAGTGTGGTCCATGATGAACGTGGTGAGCCAGGTGGAA
>CM067089.1:2317500-2427500 GCA_034008185.1 Gorsachius magnificus
CGCCTTTCCAGCTCCTGGAAATATATTACTGCAGGGGAGTTGCACATTTTTCTTCCTTAAATACTCTTGAAAGCATAGGGATGAAGAAAGGAATTCAGAGAGAATATTTTGGGAGCACAGAAAAATGTTTTCGACAAGTAAAAGCTGCTGTCGTGTGGTATTAACCTAATGAAGTAATTTGTGTGAATCCCTGAACCTATTAAAACAAAATCATAGGTTATTTAACACTTTGAATGACGCAGCATTCCTTTACCTAAAATCGGGTTTTTAGCATGTGACTTTCTTTTTAAACGAATGGCCCAGTCGAGCTTTATTTCTCCAGGTGAACCATTACTGGGTTTTTTGGATCAACTTACGTGTTGCCAATGCACTTAACGTTCACTAGGGCACTGAAGAAAGCAAAGGCCTTGAGTAGCAAGACCATGTGATTTATTATCGATTTTTCACACACAAAAAATGCTGTTAAAAAAAAAAAAATAAGTTTTTTAAGTATAAAGCACATGACAATATAAATCTTTTAGATACGTGACTTTTTGAGCAAACGTACACATGACAAAATGCCCAAGCGGAGGACATGAAACACGAGTGATAAAAACCTGCATTAACTGTAACACTGCAACTATTTTTGTCCATCTGTACATTCATCCACACACCTGAGCCAGGACCAGCGATGTGCCTGATCTATATTAGCTGGATCCAGACCTTGACTATAAATAATGCCGGGGTGTGGGCTCAACATCTCATATCTGGATTTTGTTCTCCGGGTTTGAACCATTGGGTTGTGAACGATGGCACAACCCTTTTGAGCTAGGCATGGAGCTCTGATGGCCAAAATACCCTCTCCTGGCCCTGCTGCTTGCTGGTCTGCATGTCCTGTACCACACGAGCATGTGGTGCAGCAGGTCAGGGCTGCTCCTTTCTTGGGAGCATTTGCAATTGCCCGCTGTGATGGTTTAAATTCCGAGATGAAATGGCATCTGGGCATCAGCTATAAAATTATTGCAGCACCTCCGTGGCAGAGAGGAGCATGAGTACCCTTAGGAGTCTGGTGCTGAGCAATGGGCTCTGGGCATCTGTGTCCCTACAGTCCATACTCTCTGCCTTCCTTGAATGTATGCATGAATGGGGAGAGGGAAAATAGTTAGTATGAACCCAGAGAGGAAAAGAACCCTTGTGAATGTACTGTATCTACAGTTACTTTGGGGTTTGGAGGGCATTTCTGTGAGCAGAACAAAAAAACACTGCACAGCTGTGATTGCAAGGCAGTCTATTATCTGCATTCTCTCTCCTTAGGACGGGCAGGAATTCTTCATTTCATGCATCATTTACAACTTGCTACAGTGATCCCACAAAGTCGGTAACTATGCTAAGTACAAAACTTTAATAGTGTTGCTATTCAGACACAAGGCACCAAACTCATTTCCCTGCAAGCTGCAACGTTGGCTTGTACTGCGAGTCTCTTGAAATACTGCAATCAGTGCCACAATGCTCAGGCGAACCCAACCAGAGCTGCCGGTGCAACCTCAGAATTTCACATTTTTACACGCTTTTTGTGTGATTTATAGCTTGATGAAGTCTTATCTCCCCAGCCTACTGCCATAGGCTAATAGTCTGTAACAAAGCTCAGTCTCAAAAATGTCAAACATAATGAAAAAGGGAAAATCACAGCAGAGGAAGTTGGTGGTAGCCTTTCCTAAGGGTCTCTGTCTCAGCGGGTGTACGGGCTCTTTTGGTTCACGAGTAAAACCAAGGCAAGCAGGATGCCGTTGCGCTGTGCCCCTGCTGGCACCACTCCCCGTGCTAGCACCGAAGCCCCTCCTGCCACAGGGGTGCCCGCTGAGCATGCGAGGAGAGGCACTGCCTTCTGCCAACCCTAGGAAAACACTGCTTGCTCTCCTCTCGTTCAAGACCAGCTGTGAGAGCCAAGGGGGATTCCCCAAGCACCAGACGGTCCCATGCAAGGTTGGCCCCAGCCATTGCACCCTGACCTGGCAGCTGGGGTGGCTGAGAGTGGGTCCCTGCTGCTCCGGAGGTGCCCGGGCACTGCCAGCAGCCAGAGCTGAGCAGCACTGGGTGCGTCAACCACAGTGCTCTTGTCCTCCACGCAAGTGGTGAGAACAGTCTCGCAGAGCACCGCTGCTCAAGGGCAAAGCTCTCCAGAAAACACTGGCTCAAGCTACTCCTCCTGCCAGAGGAGTTATTTTGAGTAAACACCAGTTATAGCTCAGCACCACTCCATTCAGACCCACATTTACTTCCATATCATGGAAACACTGCGATATTTCATTGTTAAATTGCCCCTGAAAAAACTACTAAGCCAACTTTTATGCCTTGTTAGAAAGATTGTCCAGATTGTTTCAGATTTTTGTTTAGTGCCTGTGCACTGCTTCACATCTTCCCCACCCATCAGGGACAGGCTGTAACCCAGGAGTTAAAGGGGAGGAGTGGGCAATAGGGAGCTTTGGCTCCCAGCTCTCCCAACTTGACTTTCAATTCCCTAAACCGCCCTGTACGAGTCCCATCATCATTTCTCCTGTCTTCTTCTCATCTGTGTGAAGAGTGTGGAAAAAAAGTTTCTGCACAGCTGACAGTCATTAAACGAGTGCAATTGTTGGATAAAGGCAATAGTAAATAGAAAATGCTATTAGTTGCATTAATTAAGCAGCCTCATTAGAGCCCAAAATGTTCCGCCTTTGGCATCTCCAACCAGGACAGTCTCAGGTGTGAGAATACAGGGAACTTGAAGAGAATCCAGTGACTCTGATGAGCTAAATATGATGTTAGTTGAAAGCCTGGGGTCCAGTGTACCCACTACAGAGCAGCCGTTTCCAGGCGCTGCCTGAACGCAGAGGTAACCCACCTAAAATCTTCATTTCTCAGGTTGCCCATCTATAAAATGGGTATAAACAGTGACAGGAGAGGCCTGTCTTTTGCAAACTTCAACTTATTAATGCCTGAATAATGCTTTCAGGTCTGATGGAAAATGTTGTGTAATTATAATAAATAGATATTGACTTCAAAGAGTCTCTGTACATCTGTGCTTTTTGATCCCATTCTAAAACCGTAATTATCACTATCCCATAGGCTTAAACATAAAATTATACGAGCGCACACATTCATCTGTATTCTGCTGGTGTGCGGTGTTACATTTTCAAGAGGAGGTGGTAGGATATGGTCCCTCAAACAGTAATAAGTGTAGATGGCTGTGTTTTTACTGAGAAATATGGATTTTCTGGGGTGAACTGGGGATCGGGTTTTAGCTGTGCTGGCTTCACGTGGAAATGCAGACCTTTGAGGTGCCTGGGAATAGAGATGTTGTTGACAGTCTTTGCAAGTTTTGCATACCCTCGTTGTTTTGTGACACGGCATAAAAGGGACATTTCCAGCATGTAAACTTGAACAGAACGTGGTAAATGCAGCTACATCCCCATTTCCCATGTGGCAGCGGACATCTCATGGAGGTACTTGGGCCAGGAGGCTGGGCTCGGCGGGGGCAGTGGGCACCCAACTCCAGATGCTTGTCAGGCACATCCCTGATGCCCCAGCTTCTAATCAATGCACAGTCAATGGCCTTGTCTGGGACAACATGGCTCTGGTGGAGGGTCATCCCAGTTATGGAGGTTGGCCTGGGCACCACAGCTCAGTAGCAGACATTGCAAAAACACCTGCAGGTCAGGGGCTGTATTTTCAACATTAATTTATTGTTTTAAAGTTGTGTCTTTTTATATTCTTATCAAGCAAAAGAGGCCAAACAGATTTTCCCCTCTACTCATTTTAATAAAATTGGCTTCCAGGCTGCAAGGTTGTATGCCAAAATTCAACCTGGAAATGCTGGCAGCCTCATCGCTAGAGCGACGCCAGCAGTGGTGTTGCAATTATCAGTTGATCTTCTGTTTAAATACAACCCAGCGTGTGAGCTGAATACAGACAGGTTAGAAAAAAACTGTGAAAAAGAAAAAAAAAAATTCCTTAACAATTCTAAAATGGGCTTAAGTCATAACATACAAATTGTTTGCTCAGCTAAAATGTGCTAAACCAAAACAAATTAAACGTAACAGAGAATATGATAGCAGAAGGGTGAAAGTCATTTCAACAAAAGTAAAAAGAATTGGCGCTTCCTTCCAGTCATCTGCATGGCTTTGGTTACTCAGATAGATGGAGAATTGTGTAAAAAAAAAGAACGAAATTGCCATCAGTGCCATCAGAAATTGCAATCAGATGCTGATATACCAGAGGGTCACTTCAGGGGTCTTTTCCTGCCCACTTGCTCCAGCTCTGGAACTCCAGAAGCACTGTACAGAAGGTTTAGCTGGGACCATATGCGTTGAAGAAATCTCAGCTGTCCTGCTGTCTTCCCCACCTGCAGCTCGAGCATCATCTCCCAGCAAGCCGAGGAGCAGGAGGCCATCTCACCTCCATAGAAATAACCCCCAAAACCACTCCAAAGCAATTTGGGAGTAAATCAGCCTAACAACCTGTGGGGACCTGCAAAATGGTGCAAGTTTCTTGCCTGCTGTGGGTAGGAAATAAAGCTGTATTGTGGTATATCTGTGTTTTATATTTATACAGCAATAATGCCTCCTGGATTTTCCTGCTTCCCTGAACAATGGAAAATGCATAATAAATGGAGACGCTCGAAACACTGAAATGTAAAACATCCCCTTAATGGACAGGTGGCCAAGTGCTAATATTTTTCTGCTGAAGGCAGCCCGGGCAGTCCTGGACTGCAGCGCACTGGGAGCAGTAGATAGGGAGCCTGAATGGGAGCCATTCAAGATATCAGCGAAACGCAATTTCACAAGTCAGAGGAGTGGGGAGAGGGGAAGCTGGTTTTACAATACTTAATACACTTGCTTTCATGCCACTTTCAAGCCAGATTTTGTCTAAAAAGGCCGGTTAGATAGCTCCCCAAACTGCGATAATAACTCTGAGCTCTAATATTCCAGTATTAGCATCTGTTCTTTCTTAGGTTTCCCCCCTTAAATTTCTTTTTTTCAGCTTGAAAACAAACCCAAACAGTGCTAAGCTATAACAAAATACCCAGCAGAGGATATGAGTGGTTACAGGTTTCCAGCTCCACTGGAAACATGCTGGTCTCCAAACTGTGCAAAGAGAATCCAACACTTCGAGCACAGCTTCGTGCCAAGACATGTGTCCAAAAAAACCCAGATGCCTTCAGTGTTTTATTACATACAGCGCTGAGCAGTTCGATGGCCCTGACTGCAGTAGCCAGGAACATTGGGAAATCGCAGACGCAAACACATACACACGCAGGGAAATATGCAGTCCTGTGACTTTAGGGCTGGTGAACATCGGGCTTGCTGCTGAGGATAAAAACTGCTTCCAAGTTGGGGTGAAGTGGGATAAAAACATATTGTTTCTTCATGGGGAAATTCAGATCTGGTACAACTTGATAGAGCAGGTACCTTTGGAACTAACTTCAGTGTGTTTAATAATCCCTATGGGGTTTATACTCTCAGATTCAGTGTCAGAAGAAGGTGTAAAATAAAGTCAGAGATGACCTATGAGTAACAGGCAACTGCACGCTGGGATCATGTTAACAGACTTACATATGCCTACCAGTTCCCTACAACAGTATAACAAATTAAAAATTTCTTGCATTCGTGGTCAGAAAGGGCTGAGATGCTGGTGGTGATCAGATTAACTGATGAGCATTAATGTAAACTTTTACTGCTGCCATTATTGGTTGGTTTTTTTTTTTTGCAGTTGTTTTATATTTGCTTCAGACACACAGTCTCAGAGATGTGAATTTACAACCATAACAATTCTCAGAACGTCTCAAATACATGGAAGCTTACGTTGATTTATTATCGGGGATACCAAAATCCCTTGGATTATTTAAAAAAGAACTTGCAAAAAGTTAAAAATGTGGTTCAGAGTTTTTTCCCCTCTTTCTCCAAAACCCAAACCAAAATTCATCAGCTGATAACCTGTCGAGAACTGGGTCTTGGTGTCACCTGGGGGTCTTTCGACCCTTAAGGTATCATTGGCTCTAGCTGAGAGTCAACCAGGCTGCTGAGCTACCTCCTAACTGGGAAAATGGGTCTTGGCCAGCTGATGGAATATCCCTCAAAGTGAGAGATTAGAAAGCAGCTGTCCCATATTAATTTTCAAAAACTATAGCTGTCCCCACCAGCACCCAGTAACATCCGGGTTTATAAGCTGTTTCTATCAATCAGCCCTTCTGCACAATTTTCTTCCCATCTGGGGGGTTGTAGGGAAAGAAAGAGAGAAGGTGGCTCTGCTGGAGCGGTGGCGCTCCAGAAGCACGGCCAGAATCTCCCATTTGGGGCATTTTGAATCCTGCTATGGTCACAGACCAGGTAGATGGGGTTTTGTGTCTTTTGGCTGCGTGGCCACATCATAAACTGAACTGAACAATTTTATTTTTTTTTAACGCTGCACATGAGTGTATGAATTTTAGACATGTTTTTTTCAAGAATTATTCTGTCTATTTAAAAAAAATATATGTACACAAGTATTAAGGGACTGATCTCCTAAGCCGTGTTACATTTCTCAGAGATACCATTACAAAGAATAAACCTTTGTTAGATGGATGTTGACTTTATGGGAGAAATTAATAGATTACTGATATTTAAATGTAGACACTCTGATGGGTGTGTCCTTGTGTCTGAAGATAAAAAGTGAGGGGAAAAAGTGCAGGCTCTTATAAGAAAAATATAGGGTGTTTGACCTGCTTTGGGGTGTTCCCCCCAGCTCTGGAAGCATCTCCAGACAAGACTGGCAGGGTAGGAAGTGGATTGGCAGTGTCAACACTGTTGTGTCTGGGGAAGGAGAAGGTGATGAGCTCCTGGGGAGGCAGGAGCAGGGAAGGAGTCACCGGGGAGTCTCATGAAGCTCTGGAGCCTTGGCGGCTGCTCTTGTCTGATGTTCTGCAGGGGCTGGAAGTTCACAGCAATTTTCCTTGGCAATTTTCCTTTTTCTTTTTTTTTCCTTTTACTGGTCCTTTCTCCTTTGTTGCAATCACAGTGCAACGTTTGCGCTTCATTCAGGAGGATGGGCAAGAGATTCTTCGTTTGACTGCTGCTGTGCTGGCACTGGATGCTTGGATTGACAAGGGCTGAGCCTTGGAGACCATGCAAATACATTTGCAATGCCCAGCCTCTTATCACCGGCGATGTAAGGTTAATGACCTGCAGAGATCTACACAAACACTGCAGAAAGATTTGCCAAAAATGTTGGCACATTTTTGTTGGCCCCACAACCACACATTAAGATCATAGCGAGGGGCCAATTTGCAGATACAAGCCACGGTCCGTGTTGGGAACAACGGGACTGAAGAACAAGGGAGGTGAGGTGTGACTCCTGCAAGAGCTGCTGGGGGGATTGTTGGCTTGAGTGGCCACGAAACCCAGGGGGTCCCAGGAGAGGGAGCTGGGGCTGCAGCTCTCTCCCTGCTGAAAAGACAAAATAGATGCCTTGCACAGTGTCAGCTTAGCCCCTCTGGTGTGGCCTCTGGCTTCTTGGCCAATTTTGCAGGAAAAATATTTCCCGCTTTGCTTTCAGGCATGGAAGAGCAAAGGAAAAGGTGAAAGACAAGTGGGAGAAATGCCATAAAGCGTGGCAGGACTTGCCACGCTGGGTGGTCACCCAGCACTACCCGAGGCATCAAACTCTGTGGGGAGAAGAGCAAGGCTGTCATCCCCTGCGAGTGGGAGTAGCAAGACTGATCTTTAACCATTCCCCTGATGAAACATTCTACCTTATTTTAGGTAGTATTTAGCAGACAACACACACATAAAAAAGGTAAAATTTAGATAAGTGGACAACTGAAAAAAAAATGCAGCTAATTAAAACAGCCGGAATAGACGTGCTTTCCTTTTAAACCATACTTTCTAAAATTCAATGTATTTTGCCAGATGGGAGTCTCATTAGACGGTAGTTCAGTCCTTCAAGTGAATACAGGGCTCTCCACTTTCACGTGCAAAAGCATCCTTACGAGTTTCAGTAGCGTTTATTAAAGACCGTGGAAACCGTAGGCATCCGTGAATTACATCCTGAGCACGAGAGTCAGCTTATGCCCATGCCTTTTCCAAACACACAGTAGCATCTTTCTAAGGGTAACTACAAATACGACTGGAGAAATTTTTCACTATTTTCTCTAAGAGAGAGATCGTAACTGAGCTCTCAAGGGCTGCTCTGCAGTGCTGGCCGGAGGTTGGAGCCTGAAGGCAGGCGTTGGGTTCGCCCCATGACGTGCTGGAAAGGAGCTCTGTGCTGCTACGTCTCTGCCTGTATGTGTATAATTTTTTTTCCCATTTTTATATATATACATATGCATTCCTCTGATCTCTCCAGGTTTGAATAACAACTTTTGGTTTTGGTTTTTTTTTTCCTGAGTAATACTGGACAACGCTCTCTCCACATTTTCAACACTTTTCTGCATTCATTTCAACGATCGCTTCAGCGTGACTTACTCTCCCTTTGCCTGTTTCCTCTTGCGAGCCTGGCCAAGATGAATTTGAGATACTTTCAGGAGATTCTGGTATTTAGAGAACTGGTGTTGAGCACTTTGTGAAAATCGGTTTCCTCTGCAATGTTAGTTATTAACACAAAGCTCAAGGCACTGCAAAAGCTCTCCAGGTATGAAAATCTAGGATGTCCCCTTCAAATTTGATTCAGCAACTGAGGTCACTGAAAATCATAACATCAACTGCATTAGATAGGAACTGCAAAAAAAAAGCTGTTAAAAATGTGCTTGGAGAACTAAAGTGTGTGTATTTATAAATATGTATTGTGTGTACAAATATAAATATCTTACTTATGTTGTTTATGGGAGGACAGCTGTTTGGTCCATATGAAATTCTGTTTAAAAGTTAATATCTGCTTAGTTGTTTCATCCCGAACCCTCTCTGATGCTGCTGAAGAAAGTGCAAAGGCATTCAGTGATTTCACTGGGCTTTGTAAGGCACTTAAACCTGTATGACCCATCTGCATTATCTATTGCATTCAGAAAACAACATAGAATCATAGAATCATAGAATGTTTTGGGTGGGAAGGGACCCCCAGAGGTCACCCAGCCCAACCCCCCTGCAGGAGCAGGGACACCTTGAACCACATCAGGTTGCTCACAGCCCCGGCCAACCTGGCCTGGAATGTTCCCAGGGATGGGGCCTCCACCCCCTCGCTGGGCAACCCCTGCCAGGCTTTCACCACCCTCACTGGAAAGAATTTCTTCCTTAGAGCCAGCCTAAACCTACCCTGCTTCAGTTTAAAGCCATCCCCCCTTGTCCTGTCCCAGCTGGCCCTACTAAAAAGCTTGTCCCCCCCTTTCCTCTGGGCCCCCTTGAAGCCCTGAGCGGCCGCACTCAGCTCTGCCCGCAGCCTCCTCTGCTCCAGGCTGAACACCCCCAACTCTCCCAGCCTGGCCTCAGAGCAGAGGGGCTCCAGCCCTCGGAGCATTTTAGTAGCCCTCCCCTGGCCCCGCTCCAACAGCTCCATGTCCTCCTGGTGCTGAGGGCTCCAGAGCTGGACATCTACCTGTCCATGAAGACTTTTCATATAACCTTTTTAACTCTATGTGCTAATCACCTCTTTTTTTTACTTGCAAATTGACGGAAAACTAAAACTTTTAGAATTTTGTTGTTCTTGGTCTTAGTATAGGAGACAGATAAATGCATCATTAGCTAATATTTGACCAGTGTTTCTTTTGGAACTGGTTTTTTTAGTAAACGTTGACAATTTTATTTCTTCAGGCTCCTCTAAAAGCCACTTCATGTGTACTCATGTAAAGAATGCTCCTGCAAATGGCTGGCACAATTCTGCATTGATTAAAGAGGGAATTGAAAGATTAGAGTGAAAGAGAGCCATGCCAGAGAATTATCTGTAAATAAAAGCACATTTAGTACTGTGCTTAAACTGTGAAAGTGTTCATGCATCTTGGAAAACAATCTCTGTGCTTTTTTTATTGCACTCCGCTTTTAACACCACAAACTCCTTCCTTTGTATTATAATCAGAATTCTAATGTCTTTGCATCTTGTCATCCGGCCTCTGGAGCTGAGAGTGGTATAAACGGTGCATGGCTGGTAAATGTCACGGGTGCTGATGAGATGCCAGCAGACCACAGCTGAGAGCTCTGGAATTCAAATCGAGAGAGACTGATCCTTATCTCAAACGATGTGCTGTGAGATTCCTCACCCCTTCCCAAACTCGCTCCGCGCGGGAGGCTGAGGCTGCCGTCGGATTTTCCTCGGCTGGAAAGACTGCAGACTCCTGGAAATTCAACCCAGTCAGGATGAGAGTCTCTTATTTTAAGTAAAAAGAAAACCAGGAGGGCACTTTCTTGTGAGCTTTGATTTTTATGAGTCCATTCTTCCGAGTGTTGTTCCATCCTCTGCACGTTTAACCGGAGTCCAAACGCACCGACATGCTGACATGCTGTCCTGGTTTAAAAGTAGGTAGGAAGCTGCATTACAGAACCAGTAAGTGCTATTTTAGGATTAAACCACTTGAATACCTCAGCTCACTATGCAGGTTACAGTAAGATGCTCGACTAATGAATCATCATTGAGCAGTTGCATTTGCATAACGGAGGGACGATAAGGCACCACACAGTAAAGGCAACCTCTAATTTATGAACAGGAGACCAGATTCAGTTTTTTACAACATTTTTTTTCCATTTATGTTTTTATATGTCAATGTAAAAATGTTTCCATGGAGACTGTAAAGGTTTTTATTAAAAGGTCGATAATATACCTCCTACATAATAATTTAAGCAACTTGAGTGAAACCTTATGATCTTGTTTTTCGACATGTTCCAGTTGGCGTTTTTCCCCTATTGTAACCTATGCCAGAAAAACGCAGCGAAACTGTAAAACCTGAGAATATGGCATTGTAGCAGTACATATATATCGATATAAAAATATTAATGTTTGGAGGTAAAAAATACATTAGCACGATAAAAGTAAGTTGGCTTGGTGCTGTGGTTACGTAATACTTGGTGTTAACATGTTGCATGTACTGCATATGCTACACCAGCGTATTTTGTGATATATAATCCAGTGTTTATCTATATTCAAATTAGAATCTATATTTTTACTATATCCCCTAGAGGCATATTATTTGAACAATCGCAGTCGCAAAAAAAATAAACATAGAGGCTAAAGCTAAAATAACTCTGAAGTATTTTTCCCAGTCCTGATTACACTGCACTCTCTGCTGTCTTAATATATCTTTAATTATTATTACTGATCTGAACACAAAAGGGCCAGATTCTCAGCTGCAGAGAGTTGGCTTTGCTCCACCGAAATTTCCAGTGGAAGTACGTTAATTTTCAGCAGGAGCAAATCAGACCCAGGTTCATGTTCTTCCCTGTCCAATCTGGTTTGGTTCTTTTCATTTTGCTGGTCCATGCCCAAGTGCATGAACCTGAATGAAACCCCAGCCCCTGCTCCGACAGGATTCCTCTCTTCATTTTTTTCTCTGATGTCTCCTGTTACTCGGGTCTCAAGTGAGAAGGCAGAAAAAGCCATAGACCCTGGTTTTGCCTCATTGCTTCCTTTGGTTTACAGACACAAGTGTAATGCAAGGCAAGATAGCCAAAGGCTGTTGGCTGCAGCCGAAGGGTATGCCGAGTTTCTGTACTCAGCTGATGTCACCGTTCCTCCAAGAGAATATTTGCCTTGAGCAGTAGCTGAGGACATCGTAAAGCGAGCAGGATCTGGAGCCGGCGTGAACATGTGTGGCACCCTGCTGTCAATAACATTTCCCTAAACCGCATCTAGTACCATTCCGAGAATAAAAAAAGCCAAACGCTTCACCTTCCTGAAAGGCAACTTTATTAGCATAGGAAACTTTCCAGCATTTGCATAACCTTAATCTTCTGGTGAACATTTGCCGATTCTACACTATTGCTTTCAGCAGCCAAGTAGCTAACACAAGTCCTTTTAACTATGTGCTTTGTGATTAACCAGTAGTATCTGGGAATAATAATTGGTCATGGCCATCCATCCTACGGGGTTGATTAACTGGGAATAAGCTGCACATTTTTTCCTTTCTTTTTTCTTTTTTTTTTCTTTCTTTTTTTTTTTTTTTTTTTACTTTTTTTTTTTAACTGTAAAGCTTTTTGTGGTAATTCCACCATTCATTAGGATGGAGAAATTGGCTCCAAACCAAGTACTTCTGCCAAAGCCATTATTTCCATCATCACACTCTGCATCAGTCTGCAGTGCAGCCTTGTGGGAAGACAATGTTCTGTCCCCTTGTGGTTCTTAAGTTATGGGTAAGGAGCTTACATATATTAAAAGGAGGGTCTTCACTTAGTCTCTTAATCTTTATGAGTGCTAATAATAGTCAACTCCGTTTCCAAAATTTAGGAACACTTGCTTTCAACATAGAAGGGTTGCACATGTTAGAAGATAAGTCTCAGTTCAATGAGATTAGAAGTTACGTGGTTTTTTCAAATGCCTACACATTTTAATTTTTTTTAAAAAAAGGGCCCCTGTAGCTTTAATACATACACTTTTCCTCCTATACTTACATTCTGTATCTTTAAGAGGATAATTGCTGAATTGAAATTTGAGAGTGTTATCTTAATAACCAATTACTCAAATAACTTTGAAATTGGCTTAAATTGGCTCGTCATGCTACATTTACCTGAATCTTTTTATGGGAAAGTTAGGAACAAAAAAAAAAAAAAAAAAAAAAAAAAAAAAAAGAAAAAGAAAAGAAAAAGAAAAAAAACCCTTGGCAGCCTGATTTGTTTAGCATTGCTGGAGGTTCCTGTTTGCAGCAGGGAGAGTGGCCCAGCGTAACCCCGATGCGGACCCCCTGCCTGGCCACCTCCGGTAAGGCAGAGGAATGCGGCAGAAGGCCAGGGCAGCCAGACCCTGCTGCCCGCTGGCCCCGCGGGTGCTGCTCCCCCGAGGGCTTCCCCAAACCTCCTGCTGACTTCCAACCCCCGCCTGCAGCAGAGGGGGCTTGGGGATGGGAGGATGGATGCTGGCTGGAGAAATCTACCACCTCTTCGCAATGCATTTGCAGTTAGCAAGCCAACGGTATGTAGAGGAGGGAATGGAGGTATTTTACAGCTCAGCTTATAATGCTTATTAAAACTAGTGAAAATCAAGATAATCTTTAAAGATTTCAGATGTTTAGTGGTATGGCTGGCAGGGGTATAGCTAGCTATAAGCTTCTGTAGTGGGATGGCAGACGTTACTCTGCATCATGCACTCGTGTTCCTTCATCGTTTCCTGATATAAAATAGATGGCAGACTGATAAAACTTCAGTAAGCCCAAATGCTTTTAGTTAGCACTATTCAAACAGTTGCATGTCACAAATATTTTAATGATTTGAAGAGAACTCATTTAATCTGTGAGCAGGATCTCCAGTTGACATGGACTTTCCAAACTGGCCCATATGTCTCATAGCTCAAAACTCAGCACCCACCAATTCAGATTTATCTTTTTATTCTACAACACCTGAGCATTTTACTCTGCAGTTGGAAGCACTGAATACAAGATCAGATTGCTTAATAGCCAACCTAATGGGCATTGCTGATCGTTGATGGATCACGTTCTCCATGGCCTGGCTGCCATGAGGTGGGGCGGTGTCTGGCATGATGGATCTACCGACAAAGCAAAAAATCATTCTGAATCCCCTTTTGTTTCACTGCCCTACCAAATTTCAGACAAAGAGGGTCCACACAGAGGGTCTGTAAAAGAACCAAACTTCGCAACAACGAGTCTGATTTAGGAGGAGTCAGAATTAAAAATAAAGTGCTACATGTTGTGCTCACTCATGGACAAGGGGAGACTTATTCCAGAAACCAGAAGAGGGTAGTTTCTCAGGTTGAAGGGAGCCCACTGGACCTCCTGAACACCTGGTACCTTTTGCCTGGTGTGCTGCCCACATATAGTGCTACGAAACAGCACAGACTCTGAGGTTTTGGCATTCTCCTCGATTTTTAATTTTTTTTTTTTTTTTTTTTTTGATGATGAAAGGGTCTTCCAGTTTGGAATATTTTTCCTCTCCTATTAAACATTATTCCATTAAATTGAGCACCATTTTTTCCTATAAGATTTTTCTGAATATTTGACCTTTCGATAAGCCTTAAGCACCACAACTTTTCCCTCCAGTGTTAGTTTCACTGCGCATCTCAAAACGGAGGTAGTTTGAAATCATCGCAACGTTTGAATTCTCATGATAATAAGGCCTCATTTTCCTGAATGCTGTAAGTGATAAGGAGAAATAGGGGGCAACTCTACATAACCCTAAACCTGTTCTTAGTAATTTCAAGTATATTTATTCTCCAACTAAACCAGTACTTTAAGGCTACTCCTAGTCCAGTCTTCTCAGTAGAATATCCAATTTATCTTTTGATGCCTGAGAATACTCAGGGATACAACTAGATCTTTAATTGTTCTTTTTCCAAAGTGTAATCAACAGGCCCCAACTCTGTCAGGTTGGGTAAAATGCCCAAAGCAAGAGTTTGATGATCCAAACAGTATTGTTTTTCTTTGACTCTCATCCTGTGTGAGTATAACAATAAAAATATGTCTCCTAGCCTTTCTGTTTTCCCCAATCTCTTTTTCTAATCCTTTCCTTCAGATCTTGTGTAATTATCACCAAATTAAATAAACTTTTCAAACTCTAACAATGTTAGTTTGCAATTCAGTTTTCTATTACAAACGTATACAGTAATAATACGAGCTCTGCCTCACTTCTTTTTCAAAGCTTAATCCCACCTTTAATATTAGACTCAATCTGAGACAAATCAAGTCTTATCTCCCACAAAAAATGACTCAGCTTCAGCTGATTCTCCTGCCACTTCAGCTCTCTAGGTCCAAGATAAATTATTAAATTCATCTTTTTGTTCCAGACCCTACCCTTAATTTTGCATCTTAGCTTTTGTCATTTCAAATACATCTACTTCAAAAGTAAATATTTTCACATCAACAAAATGTAAATACACATCTTGCCATTGCATGGGTAAAGAAGATCTAGCAATAAGGTCAATTAAATATCCCTAAGTCCAGCAACAAACCAAGTCAGCCAACTTCCTACCCTTTTGAACTCTGACCCCAGCCTTCTCTGAAGATTAGACACTGAATTTTCTCTCAAAACTAAGCGTAAGACATTCATATGTGCTGCTGCTGGTCCTTAGCCAACTTCTGTTCATTTACAGGATTCAACAAGAAAATGGGATGTTCAACATATGACCAACCCTAATCCTCACCATCCCTTTTCCTGGTTCTTCTGGCCCCACCTTCACCTTCTGCAGGCATCTGAGCCTCTGCTGGCCCCTCAGCCACTTTTTACTCATGCTGTTGCATTTGCCTATGTTACTTTCTCAGAAGACACTGGAAAAGAGGATGGGTTTTTGAGAGGGAGATATTTTTGGCTTTGCAAAGCACACTTCTCTAATGATTTTCTGAAGCGCCAAATGGCTTAGGGATTGGGAAAGAATGCATTTTTTCTGAATACTTTTTTTTTGTTAATAGAAAACAGGCTTTGCACAGTACTTGTAATTGAAGAGGAGAAATCTGAGATTTCTGCAGGCATTTAAGGACATATGTATAGGATTTAGGTGAGTATAGATTCAAGTGCATAAATGATAAGTGAAATACCAGCCACAGTATATTATTTATTTCTGTCCATAGAGGAATAAGCACATTTTGTTCTACTCTGATTCTTGTTTGAGATCCTGATCCTGTAGCTACACCTGTGTCAGGTCTTAGAGAGATAGGAAGCTGTAGTGATGTGGCCAGTGGAGGAAAAGGCTCCTCTTGTAGCTCCTGTCCTAGATTGGGCGTGCTCCAGCAAACGCCGCTCTGGAGTAGGAGCCCTCTCAATTTCAGGCTGATAGCACATTTATAGAAGTTCATTGGGTCTCATCATCTGTAACACGAGGAGCTAAATTCCTGCTGGAAACACTGAATTTAATAACGGCATGCAGAGCTCCAGAACAACCCATGTGTTTTTAGAAATTCGTGTGTAACCAGTAACATACAAAATACAAGCTCAAGTCATGAATGCTTCCAAGGAAATTCATCAGCCACTGGCTACACTACACGGGTCAGACACCAACTATCTGCCCATGCTTCATGTGGTTGCATCTCTTTGTCCAGTCTGTTTGAAAACGATGACAGAAAAGACTACTTTCATCACCAAACAAGACCTCAGGCTTTTGAGCACCTATCTCAACCGGCCTTGTTCAGCCCACAGAGTCCTTCTAAGCTGCTCATTGAAAAAGTGGCGTTGCCACAGCAGCCCATGACTTGTGACATAGATTAAAAAAAACCTTGCAAGCCTTGATCAAAACTGCAGCATAAAATACTATCCATTAATCCCTCTTGCACAGCAAAAAATGTTTGCTGGGAAAATATGCAAAGAGTGCACCATTCCTAACCTGGTCGAATTTTTGCCCCAGGGACTGCCAGCCAGGACGGGTGCCCCCAGACCCATTTCTCCGTGAGATGGGTGTCTCCTCCAGCCAAGGCCCCGAGGACATGATTATGGTGCAGTTTCAGTTAAATAAAATTGATAAATTCTCTTGTCCACATAAAAGAAGTCCATACCCCATTTAGCAGTGCAATTTGCCTACCTACCGTCACTAACATAAATCTCCTTTATTAACTGACTAATCTTCCTTCCTTCCCTCTTTTTCCTTCAGTCATACTTTCTTTAACTCTCTTTATATTAAACATAAAGTACAAACCACAAACCCCCACTTCATTCTTTCTCCTCTCCCTAACTGTAAAAACAATGGTCTTTCATGAGAGTCAGGGAATGTTTCAAAGACTTTTTTTTTTTCCTTACTCAACCATCCTCTGGACGTTTCTGCTGCCAGGTGTGGGGCTGGTCCTCCATACCACGAGGAAGATTTGTACTTGCAATATTTCCGATCCAATTAGAAGCAGGAAATATTGGAAATCTCACCAAAAAAAAAAAAAAAAAAAGTTGTTTCTTGAAGATTTTCTGTTCCAGCTTTCCAGACCCAAGGGATTCAGGGGTCTGAGGCTGGATCTGAACCGCTGGGCTCTCGTTCAAGCTGCAGCCACCTCTGCGCCCATCATGGCTTGGCCACCTCCGTCCCAGCTGCCTGCACCGTTGCCACCTGCCTTCCCCTGCCTCCGCAAGTGCAAATTAGACTTCCTGCAGGGCTGTGTAAAAAGAAGTAAAGGGTTAAAAGAAACCTTTTAAGCCTGCCTGGAAGAAGTACAAGGCATACAAGTCTTATGTAAATGTGCAATAAAAATGAGGAAAGGGGAAAAAAAAATAATAACTTGAAGATGAGGGTGCTGTTTTATTCCCAGTGTGGGCTAATAATTAGGGTGAGAATGTCATGCAATGAATTTAAAGCATCTTGTATTTGCTGTAGCCTTTGTTCCTGTTTTTACCTCCTATTGGATTAACTTTCCTTCTAACCAATACAATATTTTTCAGCAATAAAGCATTCACTCAATATTCCTTTTCATAAAACCCTCCATGGCTGTAAGAAAACATAATTGGATGTGCACTATACAGCTTGAGCTTCATAAACATTAAGTCCAACAACATGTTATAAATAATAGTGATACAGAAGATTAGCTCTATTAACCTCCTAACTGAGCTGGAAGCATTAGCCTCTTCCAGAAGAACTACCACTCTGCAATGCTATGTGCAAAACTCTTAGTGTCTGCCTTTAATTTCCACCGCTGCTGCCATTTCCACATCTGCCTTACAGACCTTCCATGCTTCTGGTCCCTGCTAGGTCAAAATGCACAGTGGCAGATTGGCATATTGAGCTATTAATACGTTGCTATATGCGTTACAGATGTTGCATAAATGAACGGCGCTCTATCACTGTTCCTTGACACGGGGGCCCCGGGGGTGGGAGGCTGAGACCCAGATCTGTCTACAACCTGCCTACTCTGGCAAAAAAAAAAGAGAAAAAACAAAAAAGGAGAGTTGCCCCTTATTGCAGAATCACATTCCAGCTTGCAGAGTCAATTTTTCAGATGTTCTTGCTTTCCTGTTCCTTGTTCCTTCACTCAGACCTCATCTGGCCGCAGTGAAAAATGATGTGACGCAGTTTTTTATTCTGCACTTGACACCCTTATGGAAGGCAACGTGGCTCATTGATTCCAAACTCCTCAAAGGTCAAGGCACTAGGAACAAAGATTTTTTGGAAACAGCCCAGGAAAAACTTTCAACTTGGACCCGGTATAACCAGAAAAACAGAACTGTTAATTGTTACCCCTTCTGTTGCTATTAAGCTTTGTATGAACACTGAACATATGTTCCGTGATCATGTACTTTTATATTAAAATGTTATTGAGTCACCAGGTGAAATGTGTATTAAGTGCACAGCTGAAAATAGACAGTAGGTTTAAATTTTGACAGCAAACAGCTGTAGGATTTCTAAAACTTAATTCAAATAATGTAATCAATAGGTTATGCTACAGTTTCAAGTTTCCCCAAACAAATTTATATGAAAAAGGATATTAATTTATTTGAGATTAGTTCAGCTAAAAGATAGATTTTTCTCTGTCACCTCTAAAACACAGATAAAAAAAGAATTCGAGATGTTTTAAGACGTGCAAAACATATTTTTTTGGTTTAGCACACCACAAAATTATGTGCTCTTTTTTCCCCTCTCTCTCTCTTTCTCCGGTGCAGATTAGTAATGATTACTCACCCCACTGTTTACTCATTCTGCAGCTGTACAGGTTTTGAAATGCTAATATGTGAATTATGTTCTCATTTTATCATAAAATTGGAGAATGGGTCACATCCAAACAAAATACTCTGGAAGGAGAGAACCTGAGTTTTTTCAGATGCACTTAAAACATGCCACATCGCAATGTAACTTACCGTGGAATAAAGCCACGTAAGACGAGTGTTTGCGTTCGAGCCATCGGCTCAGCCCTTCCAGCTGAAGCTTCGCGGGAGGCTGGGTTCGGCTGCGCCCACCGCTCGCTGCCGACGAGGCCATCGTCCACCCACGGGTGTTCAGAGTCGTTCATGGGGCAAACACCCACCTCTTTGTGGCCACCAGGCTGCAGATGCCGCCCACCCCAGGGTGGAGAGCAGGTCTCACGGTCCTTTCCATGGTCAGGAAGCTCTTCAGGGGAAGGGGGTCCCAATCACAGGGAATTAATGGTTGACACATATCTGCCAAATCGGATTTTGTGACACGGGAAACACCAACTTTTAGAAGCTGCCTACATGTATTTATCATAAATGAATGACTAAATCTATTGTATGTTTTACGGGCATGTGTTAAAAGTACAGACCGCTATGGTGCAACAACGTTTTCTGAATACAGGGGCTCCCAGCACCTTAGGCAGCGGACACTCTTGAAAAGTACCAGTTCTCCCAAAAAATCAGTGATGTGAAAGGACAGTCTCAGCTCCACATATGGCAGTGACTCCTCTAGTTTTATTTGCCTCTTTTTTTACCTGGGTAATCTCTTTGGCTACACAGCTAGTGGCAATAAGTAGATGGACACATCGTTTTGTGTCTCTTTAATTAAGTGAATTTTCCAGGGTACCCAGGCTTGTTTCCCTTCTCTCCTCAACCTCTCTTTATTTCATAGTGCGGTCTGTAACAGTGCAGGCCTGTGCCGTAAGGAAAAATAGCCTCCCTAAAGAGATGGGAATCCGGAATCCTGAAGTCATACTGAAATGTGCATATATTCATTCTTCCCTTTCATTATGTAGAATTGCTCTAGATTTAACTGAACCAAACCAACAGATTGTACTGACATTTTAAAAGGCAAATTATGAAAATCCCTGGGAGTTTGTTTTAAGAATGGGTCTCTTATACGGCTCGGTTTTGACCCAGTCTCCAGCAGGTCTTCTGTTTGATCGTATAGGTTATATTAACATTTTAATGATTTTATTTCTATGTATTTATAGAAAGCTTTTTCAGAGGGAACTCAGGAAATGGTCTCACAAGATTTAGAATTTGAATTCAGTGTGCTTAGTTACTAAAAAGAGTCTTCCCAAATTACCTTCAATTTTTGTGGATTCTGTTGAATACATTTAAAAAAAATACGTATTCCTGTGTACAAAATGAATCACACCGACTTAACCCGAAGGGTTTTCTTCATACACAGAAGTGTATTACTGTGAGTTGTTTCCTGTTCTTGGGAAGGAGCACATCTGTCCTTTTTTTGGTTGGTTGTTTTTTTTTTTTTGTTCACAGTCAAGAGTTAGGAATCGTCTTTAGCTAAGCAAAGAGTTAAACTTACAGTCAACATGATTGCAAAAACAAATAAACCTGTTGATATTTTCAGCTGCCCTTTGGCTTTTTTCAGGCACGTAATAAATCCTTACAAAGTCTATAAATCTGCATAAATTCCTTGTTCTGTTTTTATCTACCTATCAATCTACCTATCTATCTACCCACCTACCTATCTATCTATTTATTGTGTCCTATCACTGCTGTTGCCCTGCTGGTGTTCTCACACAGGAGAGTGGCTGGAGAAGTCCTTGAAGAACCCAATCTGATGCTCAGCGAGGAAATCTGCTGGCTGGCGTGGATAGGGGCTCAGGCCAGGGGGACCTGCCCCCCAGCCTGGGGCTTCCCCTCCTTCCTCAAGAGGTTCCCCGACATTACTGTCATTTAGCCATTTTTAATTTCTTCAGTTCCGTTGTTCCTTCAAGATGTGACTTCCTCTTATTTTTTTCCCTGAAAAGAAATACAGTCTATTACTGAACTGTAGAGAACACAGGTTTTCAGTGTTCTTTGTGGTCTAGCTTCAACTATTTCCTTTTTGTGACCTTAGCAGGGGGTTAAGCACCCTGGCTTGGTTTTCTCAGGATAATTGAAAAGCTCCTGTGGAGAAGAAGAGGTGAAAGCCCATCCTTAGCATCTGCACTGCTCACACAAAAGACTTCAGATTCCATCAAATCGAGCTGATTACTCTTAAAAAGGGCAACACTTAAACTCATGTAGAATAGACCTTCCTGCCCTGGAAAATTTCTTCTTACGTGACAGGTAAATCATATATAGAAAAGTAAGCTTATTAATTATCATCTGGTAGGTCCTCATTACCAGATTACCTTTAATCTGCAAGCCAGGCCAGCACAGGGAACGCACTTTTTTTTTTTTTCCCCCCTCTCTGTGCTTTGAATGATGATTTGTTGGCTTGCTTTGATATCTGCAGTCATGTAGAAGGTGGCTAGGGGAGGCGGAAAGGCAGTGTTACCTCGGGGCTTTTTGCTCACAGGCGGGAGTACATGGCAGATAGGCCAAAATTGTCTGCACTCCTAAAAGGAAAATGCATTACAGAGAATTGCAGCCCTTGCACATTGTCAGTGCTGTGCTGCGTGGAGAAAATACTCCATCAATACAAATCCCGCAAAGGCAGATCCCTGCCAAATATCATTTGGAGATGCTGTGGGGCTTGGGAATTGGCCCCTTATTAAAGATGCTGATATTTCTCTCTTCCAGTCTTCCAGCAGTCTTCCAGCCTATGGAAATTAATGGCAGATGAACACGTATGCGCCGGTAAAATCCACCAAAAATACTACCGGGTGGGCAAATCCAGCAAACTGCACTGAAAGTTGTTCTCAGTACTCCGGAGACTTCTTGCTCAGTGCCAAACAGTTGCAGTTTGAACATCTCTTATATTATCAGTACGGCACTATATTAACTGATAAGTCACGTACAGTAGAGAAGATATACTGCTCAATAGTATCCACTGATTTTTATATATATATATATATATATATATAACACAAGTAAAGAGAACTAAACTGGATTAGTTGCACAATTTTTATAATGGTATTTAGCTGATGCTTCAAAACAAAAGTAACAGGCCTCTCTGATTGAAAACTTCATAACAACTAAAAATTATCAGACAGTAATAAAATATGAGAACTTTAATGTCAGAATCTGTTTGGTTTGGTTGTTTTTTTTTTTTCCTTAATATGCCTCCTGGGATTAGTAAGGGTATGTTTATCATCCTGCGAGTCCATGGAATCTAGATTCCCATTTCCAGAACGGATAGTCCTGAAAGGCAGCAGGAACTGAGAGCAGTGTGGGAGCATCATTCCAGAGGCACCGTAGAGTAGGCAGTTTTTAATGTTGAAATAACTTTCAAATAGTTATCTGGAAACCAGCGGTATAAAACCAGCTAACCGATAGCTAAATGAGAACACTGTGCTACCTGGGGCACGGCTGTGTTGCAAAAGGGCAAAAGCTGATTTGCAGCAAGGGAAAAAAAAACCAAAAAAATCCCTCTTGAAATATGAAGCTACTCAGTGAAGGGCATGATCCTAATTTTGGATGTTTTATCCATAAAGAAACCCAACTGCAGGAAGGTTTATATGAGAAAGCGCTTCAGGCAACATCACCTGACTCAAACGAAAAACATCGGTCTGGAAAGAAGAAATACTGACTACAGCTTTTCTCTTCGATCTGCAGCAGTGGCTCTGAACAACATCTGAACTGTCTTGATGAGAATTTGGATTTCTCACGCGTTTTTCTTATCAGGGTTACCTACTTAGAACTCCATTTAGAACTTAAAATGGGGAGATTGATTTTCTGATGAAGTCCACGGGGACATTTCTCAACCAAGTTAAATGGAAAGGAAATAAATTTGGAGAAAATTAATTTCAGAAGGAGTTGTCTTTGCCTTTTTTTTTTTTTTTTTTTAATTGCAATTTGTTTTATCATTTTCTTTGTCTTCTGTGATCCTTCTGCAAACAACCATCCAGGCCCGTGTGGAGCGGCTCTGCGCTGTCTCCCACAGCTGGATGCTGGCTCGTTCGGGGCACTGCTGGATGCACAGGGCAGCTCCACCAGTGGAGATGAGATGTACCAGCAGGTCACAAGCACCTCACGCCTCTTCTCTCATTGCTATGATACTGGAAGTGTCTACGGATGAGCCCCCTTCCTCGCAGCTCCCATAGCAGCAACCACTGGCTGGGAGAAGAGATTAAAGCAGGAAAAAAAAAAAAAAAAGAATAAAAACAGCAGACCTGGGAATATATTCCATTAAGCATTCTATTGTACTTGCCCCAAAATGGTATTCTTGGGAATTTACTCAACATTTTATTACTTGCTGTATTTAAAAATATATACTTCATCCAACTCTTCTTTACACAGTGGTGCTGCTAAACATTTAGCATATTTTATGTGTTCAAATAAACTTGAGAGTATGGCTTGCAATACTAAAGAAAAGGTAGCAATTTACCGGCAGAACTAGATTTCACACTTGTAGTCTTTACACAGAGCCTGACATTGTTCAGTTTACTAATTGTAAACCTAATAACTTTTCCAAAGAGCACAGAAGTCTTATTTCACATCTGTGCTAAGACTTAAACCAAGACGTAATATCACAAGTGGCCCTAAGCAGTGAGAGTCTAGGATCCGACGGCATGACTAAAGCTAAGAATTTCCAGTATCTAAAGAAAAATGGTTAAAAAGCATGTAACTACCCATAGTTCAGACCAGCGCTGGTGAGCGGAGAGGGAGGGGTGGGGACATTGACAGCCAAGTGCCTCCAGGAGCTGCTTCAGACTCCATCTCTAGCACCTACAGCCTCTGTAGCTACAGTTTTCATGGGACCTCCCCTCCTCCAATATAAAATTTGAGGTTAGAAAGAGGTTGTGTCCGCTTTCTTTTAAAAATCGTTGTTGATGAGTGCGTGTGAACATTTCGAAATGTTCTTTAAAAAATTGGGGAAAGGACATCTGCCGCCTGTGGTCATTTGCTTGGGTACAGGCTCAGCTGAGCGCACTTCCAAATGGGCTTATCAGCCGCCCCATGGTTTTGCCAGAAACATGATAAAATGCTGCCTTTTTTGGGGATTTCTGCTTGCAATGATGTTTGCTCTGCCTGTGCCTGGGAAAGAGGGACCCTGCGGTCACCCCCGAAAGCCAGGTCTGGGCGTCACATCAGGCACGCTCGCGTCTTCTGCAGACACAGCCCACAACCCAAGTCATCTGAGCCAAGCCAGAACAGTTAAACTTGTCGCCATCTCAGAATTAGAAAAGTGAATTTAATCTTGGGCTGTCAGCTCAAATTTTCCCCACAGTTTTATGGAACAGCCTTATTTTCCCATAGGAAAAAAACTATGGGCTTCTAGCAAACCTTGGTAAGGAGTTATTTTGTTTGCTTTTGCAAGACTATCAACAAACCAAACTATGTAGGCTTGTCTTTAATTGTGAAACTTTTCCTATCACGCATTTTCCAGCTCCAGAGAAACAAGGCCACCTAATGTGAAATGTGAGAGTTTGCAGGCTTTGTCCTTTGGATGCCGTTAAGCTCTCCATAGATGTTTTAAGCTGACTGTTTCTAACTGCCACTGTTGCTCTAAATTGGCATAAGACCTGTGGAAAACCTCCAGACATGAAGGAAACATTCCATCGACTTCACTTGGTGTTGTCTCCATGCCAACGACAGGATGGTTTATCAATGCAAAGGGACAAGAGAGAGCAAGAAGAAAAATCCTCTGGTTGTCCTTCATCACATAGGTCATCCTAGAGCCGGGACTGTGGTTAGACACAGAACAACCAAACAACTGCTAAAGGCTGAGAAAACAAAGCCGTAAACCACACGCGTGACTTTTTCCCCTCTTGTATAGACTGGTTGAATGTACGGATTGCTCTGGCCACATGGTTGGGTTTTAAGGCAAGAGGAGCTGACTGTGCGCTGAGGCACGGTAAGGAAGAGAGCTTGTACCAGCACTAAAAATCACAGCAAAGACTTCTCTGTGCATGTCAGGCTGCTTGCAAAGCAAGCCCATTGCAGATACGGCGTTAAACAAGAGCGACTGTACGGCAGAGAATGTGCCAGCTGATCATAGAGTCATGGGGTGGTTTGGGTGGGAAGGGACCTTTGAAGGTCATCTAGTCCAACCTTCCTGCAGTGAGCAGGGACAGCTGGATCAGGTCGAGCTGGCAGAGGTAGCCTTCTGTGTCTTTTTCCTCTGTTTCTTGTGAAGACTAATGCAAACAGCCCTCAGCATGACCTCCGGCCCATGGTCAGACCCCCACGCTGCAGGGCTGCCCCGGGTGGGTGGCTGTCCCTCCTTCACAGCCAGCATCAAACAGCCGCCGGCGCTACCGAGCGGAGCCAGGGCTGGCGTGGCTGCCTTCCCGGCTCCTGCCTCCCGTGCCGATGGCGCTGGATGCGGAGGGAATAAACACAGAGGCGATCGCCCACCCCAGGCTCCTGCTGCTGTGCAGAGCAGCCGTGACTGCTGCAGGACGGCAGGCGTTTTCCTGCAAATATCTTGCTATAAAAGATATTTCGCTCCCAATAGTGCATGTTGTCTCTGTGGAAATAGACAGGTAAAGACAAAAATGTGCTTTTCTAGGAGTTTAAGGGATTTCCAGGTGACAAGCCACTTTCTGTTATCACTGACAGAAGCTTTTACAGCTTTTACAGCCTTTACTTCATACAGCCCACGTGAGCAGCTGGGGCAGGAAAAGCAAGATTCTTCTTCTGTGGATCTTCCTGCAGGTGCTTCTGAACAGCAGCGTAACGAATATGTGGTTTTACCTGGACAAATCCACCAATTCCTTGCATTGGAAAGACTTGAGGAGTGGGTGGAAGGTGGTTGCCCCGTCCAGCCTCACAGGAACATCTCTGCCCCAGCTCTGTTTTGGAGTTTCTAGTACCATCTAACTGTAGAAATGGTCATTTTTAGCACTGCTGATGCTATTTTATCATCTTAAACAATAATTTTGTGCTGTGTAACTAATATTATACAACTGCATTTCCCTTCAGAATGGAAAGAAATGGAATGGACTCAGCCACCAAAGGGCTGACTTTAATTAAGAGCAAGGTCAGAAATACAATTATATATGAAGGTACATGGAAGACAGAGAGCAAAGATGCAGAAAGTTCATAGCACACGCGTTGATACTGGGAGATGAGCAGCGGCTTGCTGCAGGCAGGCATTAGTTTTCATGAAAGTGCTGGAGAAATCCCTGAGGCTGTCGGGGTGCTTGCACTGGAAAGGAGCTGAAGTTACAGTAGGAGAAAAACTTCTGATACGGGAGTTTGAACCACTCGCATCTCAGCTTCCTCAGACTGGTGCCCTGATATCTTTTTCCAAATTGGGTACCAAATATCAGTACCTAAATGCCTTAATTGCTTTCCCAGGTAAGGTAACAGAAGGTAACCAGTATATCTAACTGCATGAACCTTACGCTATCTTTATTAAAACAAGCTACAAAATTACCTATATTATATGCCTGGGAAGGTTTTTTGACATATTCAGTGATGAGCGTGTGTTAAAATAATCATCTAGAAAAAAAAAGATCAGAATATCAGAAAAGTCACTTTCTTTTTAAATTATTGCTTCTAACCAACACTAAGAAAACTACGGTCCAGAAAGTAATTTTCAGTGTTGATACTGGAACCCGAAGAAATTTTTCACATTAAAAATAATTGCATCTGATAATGAACAAAATTAACCCTGAAAACCCCCGCCATCCTTCATACATTTAGCAACAGGCTCATATTTTTCCCTTCGCAGATGTTACAATGAGGGTGTCAACACTTTTATTTCTTTGTCCGTAAGCTTAAAGTTATGGCTGCTCCATGAATTGCTAACGTGCTCAGAAGACGCGGGCCCAGCTGCAGTGCACATGAGTTCAAGCTCCTGCCCGGGCCTCATGTTTCACCATGACCTCAGTTTCCTGTGCTGAATGGGAACCAACGCGAGCGAGCACTTGTAAAACTGTTTTTGAAGAGTGAAGTTATGAAGAGGTGCTGCGGTGTCAAACATCTGTTTCATCCATTACACTCAAATAGCAGCGGTGACTGTACAGTAGGGCAAGAGCCGTCAATAAATTAAAATCCTCTCGTGGCCACGCTCTCCTAACTCTCTTGAGCCGCCTGGCTCTTGTACCAATTTGAACCACGAAATAAAGAGGCTAAATAAGAAAACGGAAATTTTGCTTATTCTGAGATAGATCATCACTCCGCTGCTAATTAGGGTTTTCTTGTGCGGTTGCGGGGTTGATTTTAGGGTAAGCAACTTGCGGCTTCTTCCGTCAATTAATACTTGTAAACGCTCATGGCCGAAACTGGGATTTCAACCTATCTTAAGAAATAATTTTGCTTTTGTTGTCATTGTTGGTTACCGTAATAAGCAACATGTCCTTTTTAGAAGGCTAAGTAGCTTACAGATGCATAAGTACTGAAATTGTATATTTATGATTTCTGGAACCCAACACAGTTAATTACATTAAGATATGTCCTGTAACTGCACCGCATATCTCTTGTCAAAATTGGCATGTGCGTTAATTACCTAAGGAAAAAATACGTGCTAGTTTAATAGCTCAAGTTGCTCCTTGTGATAAAATATAAATTGTATTCCAGACAAGATACGCTATGCAAAACAAACAAAATCTTAAAAACAGAGATCTATTTATAGCCAGGAGGGGGGTGGGGGTCTGGGAACTAAAATATCAAACCAGGCAGTCTGAGAAAATGTTAAGAGGCTGCGAAGTTGTTCACCTCGGGGTTATTGGTTCAAATATTGCTGGGATTAGTCATGTGCACCAGAAGCCATTACCACCTAATGGCTCTGCGGTGGTTGGCATTCAACGGGCTGCTGGGCTGTGGCGGGGGCTTTGGCAATGGGTGGGTGTCTGAAACACAGCCCCACAGCCGCACGGGCTCTGCTGGTGACCATGTCAGTGCGTGGTCCTTCCCATCCTGACAACTCTCCCTGTTTTCTCTGGTCCCTGTTCAGGCAACACGAATCCGTTGCAATGAAAGCCTTGGTCCAGACTGCTCAGCTGCTGGTATTATCATATGCGACCTGGTTTGGTTCCTCTGTCTTTCTTTCAGCTATATCTGTGGGAATAAAATTTTAAAGTGAGAAATATAGAGGTGCAGCAGCATATCAAAACACTAGCCCGTGGTTTAAGAATAAAAATGGAGAGTCTGTGGGTCCCTGCTGGGCCTGGAATGGTTTTGGTAAGGAAAAATTAAGCTTTTGAGCTTTGTTAAAGACACCAGGATAAATGACCAGCATGTTCAAATGAGTCAAACTGAATACTTTTGAAGTGACTTTTACGTCCCAGATGTGTTCTATCATTCATATCCCCCATCCTAATCACCTCAGGCTCAGCGCCATGCTGGCCATACTGCCCTTGGACCCTGTGCATCCCCATCACCTTTCCCTTCAGCGGTACTCTCCACACCCAGAGGAACATGCAGGACTTAATCACAAAATTGGCATCAAAAGACCAATTCTCACGTGAGTTTGCAAAGGATCGTTAACGTCTAGTGGAGACCAGGCCTCCTGTCTGACTGGAAAAGGCTCTCCACCATCTTCAGCAATTCAACTTCCTGACCCAATGCGATGCTGAAGGGAAGAGGACAGTTGCAAGGGCATCTCTTTCCCAGCTAGTGGCCAAAATACTCTACAAGCTCACCAATAAGCTTCATAATGAGGCACTGAGATTGTAAGTCTGCGTAGCCAGGGGAAGAAAAAAAAACAAACCTTGAAGGAGATTCTGGTTTTAGTGGACTATATCTCACATAACACAATATAATCTATTCAGAGTCAGCATACATCTTCAGGGATCTTGTTTGGCTGGAAAAGTAGACTCTAGAAAAAAAAAAGTAGAGATGTTTTTGCGGCTGCAGTTTATGATATAAACAAAAAGAATCATCCTGTGAAAAAATTTTTGGCTAGCAAGTGCGATAAATATCATATACTCCCTGCACGTCTGTGGAAATCATTGGGTTCAGGCAGAGCAGGGCACTAATTTAAACTCAGCAAAGGGAAAGGTGTCTGAAAATTCAAGCAGCCTTCCTCCTAGTTTGCTGATGAAGATGGCCTGCAAAGCAAACAGTTCAGCCACTGAACTTTTCTGTAAACTCATTCCTTTACTGTAGAAAAAGTTTTAAGACTGAGAGTTGGAAACTGCACCATGAGAGACAGAGATACCAAGAATGCTCAGTTTTTCAAAATGTTTTAGGGATTTACACATCTTCCTCCTGTGCAAACTGGAATCATTCCATTGACTGACTAGTTTGACCAGGAATCCTGTAAAAGAACAAGTAAAAGACAAACATAAAGCAAAACAAAACTAGAAATTCTTGGCACTTGGGGATTTGTGTTGGCCAAATGACGAGACTGAATCCCAGAATCTCTGTTTGGAAAGGATATGAAGTCATTGTTCAAATGTGCACATAAACTGGATCTAGAGGGATAAGATTAAAAAAATTTAAAGAGTTCAATCTCATAAAACTTTCAATTATATGGGACTGTTTGTGTCCATTTCTGTGATTTTTTTCTGTAGAACAAATGTTTTCCTTTACTTCTGGGTAGACCATGGAGCTGGCATAAAAACTGGTATGCTACTATAAACAAGAGGCTAAAGATCTGCTTAGCAAACATTTTGTGGTTTCATTCACAGAGCAGCTATTGCAGGAGAAATGGGGTTGGCTGCTGTGAAATAGGTGCATGGATCAAGAGTTTATGAATCCATCTGCCATTTTGCAGATCAATCCTTTCGCCGCCCTTTGAAAGCAATATTTTGAGTGTTAGGAAGGGGGATTTTCTTATTCTGGGACCATACAGCATCTCTGCTTTTATGGTACTTAGTTTAATTTGAGTTAGAGGTCTTGAAGCTAGATGAGATAAATGCAGGCTGAAGTGTGCCCTGGGTGAAGTATCTTACTGTGCTTTGGAAGGGCCACGGTTTGTGTCTCACATTTCTCTGTTTAGACTGAAAAAACTTAAGCAAATACCAAAATTCTGCTGATTGTCCAATATTCTGTGGAATCACCAAAATACAAAATAAAGTGAAAGTCAGAAGATACGGCGATGGAAATCTCGTATTCCTCCTCCAGCATTTGCCAGGGTTGGACATGGTGAGCAGCTTACCGGGTGGCATGTGACATTCCTGGTGCTGTGGGAGAGGAGTTGGTCAGTGGCAGACTGCCATTAATTTCAGTTTAAATCAACCAAAAATCACTGTGATTTGTAGGATGCTATACAGTCTACATCTCTCCTTCATCTCTACTTTCTGGGCAATCTAGTTTAATTTGCCAGAAAATGGGGTATCAAAGGATGCTGCTCTCTCTGCTCTGTGCTCGCTGCAGGTCTGAGGTTGGTTGCTTGGCTTTTTGTGCTGATGCAACATCTCCGAAGTTGCCTGGCCTCCAACTCTCCTTCCTGCTAGGGAAAAAAAAAAACCAACCAAAAAACCCACGAGTTTCAAAGTGGATCATGGTGGTGTTCTTAATGCCACATTTCACTCCAACACCAGCAGCACTGTTGGACCTTGTTAAAGCAAATTTACAATTGCCTGCTTCCTTAAAGCATTAAATTCAGTGATTCCTTCTGGCTCGTTTCTCATGGTAAGCTTTATGAATGTGCTCAGAAATTTCAAATAGTAAAACAGTCTAATAAAAGAAGTTTGTGTATGTGGAGAAGTCTGTTTGCCTGAATTTGCTGATGAATCACCCTGTTCCCTAAAGCTTGCTCCTGCACCGAATTGATTACTAGGTAGCTGAATTTGGCAGATAAGGTGGAGGTTAATGCTGATGGATAGCCAATGTTCTTTCCAATCTGGTGTGTTTCTAATACAAAATATTCAATTACATTGGAATATTGTTTTCATGATCTGTAGGATGTAGTCATGGGCAAATCTCAAAAGGTAGAGTGGTTTTGTTGTTTGAACTGTGCTCCTTAAAAAAAAATAAAAGGAAATCAGATGCTTGTCAAAAGTCTATCTGACTTCTTCACTGTGCCAAATTGGGTTGGAAACTCATGAGAACATCTCTCCTGTGAGACTTCTGGTGCTTCCTGCCTCAGCTCGTGTTGTAAATGTCACAAGCACTTACACAGCTTTTCATGTGGTATTTCAACACCCCTGCTGCCACGCTCGGCCAGGATTCAGCAGCAGAGAGATGCTCAAAAGCACAAACCACTGAAGAGGATGGAAAGGAACAGAGGGTTCCTTGTACAGGTTGTTTTATTTATTGCTTAATTTGCATTTTTGCTAGAATACCAGCATATAATCTGGTTTTGAATGCTACGTGGCAATACCATCATTTCAGTGTCACTTTTTCTACTTTTTCTTTGCCAGAAACCCGTGCACGAAGCCCCTGGACATGGCTGCTCGCAGGGCACAACCTGGATGCTTCTGCCAAAATGGCAGGCACAGGGGCTGGGGCAAATCGTGCAATGCTACAGACTAATTCACAGAGCAGGAAAAGTTGACTTCAGTCCCAGCCCTTCATTCCCGTGGTTTTTAAGACCACATGTGGTATTTTGAGTAACCGCAGACGGTATCAGGTTGGTGCCACCGACTGGAAAAGGTGAAGCAATACCCCCCGGCTGCCAGCCGTGGAAGAGAAAAGGTCCCGTGCAGCCAGATGAATGGCCAGCAAAATGAAAGGTTACCAATTTGTCAGGTTAAACAAACCTCTCAGAGTTTCTCCTTCATTATTTGAAGTCTTGTCAAGTTATGGAAAAGCATTTTAATTAACAACTCACGGATTTTAAAATAAAAATCAATAAGGTGCACATATTTCTTTAAGTGATGTCCAAAGTTTTCCTCCAAAGTTACAGTTTGACAGATTTCCATTAAGTTTATTGGCTTGAAATGATGTGATTGTGTTTTAATATGAAGAATTAATAAAAGATATATTTTCTCACCACCCGCATTCACCAGACAAAAAAAAAAAAGGGAAAAAAAAGAAGGAAAAGGAAAAAGCAAAACTTAGACTGTCTTAATTTGTATTGGCTTCATTATTCTCTAGATAAAAGGCTACTCAACATAAATGAGGACTCTGAGTTCAAACTTTTAAAGAATTCACATATTTACATCAATTTTTAAAAGGTTTTATAACTAATGAACTCAGATTTCTTTTGGCATGGCATAAAATCCATTTGTACAGTTTTTAATTAAGAATGCAGCCTAGGCAATTAAAATTAAGGGTAGAGACTTCATCAGATGTCCTGTGAGAACCCCAGTCGAAAAAATTATGTTAATGTTGTATGTCCTAAAAGCATTCTCTGAATGTTGGAAACACTTTATGAGGAATTATTTCTGCTATACAATAAGGACTTATTTAAAGTTGAAAATTAGGAGCTTTTAATTTTGGAGTGTTAGGACCTAGTTTATCACTAATGGATTTGGCATTTGCTATGTGCTTTCAAATCAGATAGGATCATTTAAAAATGTCTGCTCTTTTCTAAAAATATGTATATGTCTATAAATGTGTGTGTGTATATATTTATATACATATACTGAGACACAAACACAATCTATAATGCAAATAATGCACATGTAGTCAAGGGAGTTTCTAATGTGAATTTTAATATTTAAAATTACAAGGGCCATTATTGGGAATATTAAGACACTCCTTTTCTTTAAAAATGAATGAAATGCACAGATAAAATACAAATAACTCATTTCACAGGTTTCCATAAGTTGTATAGGAAAATGAAGTTTAATATAATTAAAAGGTGCTAAGTGAGTTCCCTGGAAAAGAGTTTTCTCTTTAGGAAGTGATGCAGTGTGATCAATAAGGGGATGGGTTTTCCCATTTCCAAACCCCTCCAGTTCAGCCTGGAAACAACTCCTTTAGTGATGACTGTAATGGGGTCTTTCCATGTGGGAGATACTTGAGGAATACTGATAGCGAGCCCAAAGCATGTGCAAGCGAGATGATACCGAGACAAAAAAAAAGACATGAGTTATATTGCTATGTAACACTGGATGCTTCCTTCATGTTGGGTGCGGGGATTTTCTTTCTTTTCTTTTTTTTCTTCTTTTCAACATGGCTTAATGCAATAAAAATGTTTTATATTTAGAAGAGTAACAAGGGAGCTGCGGCTTAGCTTTGGAAGGCAAGCCAAATTTCATAAGGATTTTAAAGCGTAGAATAAGAAGGTTTGGCTCACAGGAGAAGTCATTTCCAAGCCAAAGACCTGACATGAAGAAATGTGCAAAGAAGCAAGGAGGAGACAGGTTTTGGGGAGGAAAGAGGCCATGGTGATGGAAGAGAACCAGGCAGGAAGGAGCGCAGGATGCGATGGCCATGACTCATGCCGGTGAGCTGTCAAACACGCAGGGAAGACTCCAGAGGATGGGCAGCCACTCACTAAGCGGTGATCACGTGAAGAGCCTTTTATAAAAAGAAATGATTAAGGCTGAAAGCCATGGGGTTTAGTACTTGAATTCAACAGGGTTTTTTAACATGGAAGTAGGGTAGAATAAGGCGCATTTCACTCAAAGGCGAAGTCACCAAAATTCAGCTGTGGTTCCCAGGTTGATGGGTTTTGTAGTCTCAGCTCTGCTACTCATAGACAGCAGAGTTCATAAAAAAAGCAGTTTTAGTCTTTAGTTTAGCTAGCAGTCATTAGTCAAAAAGAAAAAAAGATGCCCACAGCTGAGTTATAGGTGGCTCTTATCTTTAGAGAGGCTAGTCAACAGCTCCCAGCAAAATCATAAATAGCAATATGCTTAAATTACATCCACCACGGAGGTAATTCTCCTCTAATTTACATCAGGCTTACATCACTTTAACTTTTTCATTTTCAGTGAAGCTGCTCGAGGTTTACATGATTATGAACCAGAGCAGAATCAGGCCCCCAAATAGATGCTTATGGCCAAAGATAACATTTTGGCCACAAACCTCATTTTTGTTCTTTCCTCCGCCCACAAGCCAATAAAATTACACAAGACCTGGGCCTGAGAGGCCTCTCGATCCGGGCCAAAAATAAATACAAAAATACAATAAAATTTTAATGTGGGGGCCTCGTGCAATCTTTAACTAGTGCAATATTTAACTGTATGAACAAAAGATGAAACAGCAGCCAAGAAATACATTTCACCTATAATTCCACTGAAGAACATGGGAAGAAAGACCAAAGAAAAGGAGGAAAAATCATTCCATAAAATAATAGTAATACTCAGGAACTTTTAAAATACCCATAAAATTACAGTACTAAATTATTAGTGCCCATTTTAGATATTCTTTGAGTTTGTCAGAAGCATTTGATGAAAGGCTGTCAAGAGTTTCAAAATGAGGGGAATAAAGTGAGGCCAAGGAAAAAGAACTATTAAGAATATTAAAAGCAACATGCCTGATCCACCAGTGCCAGTGCCTGGAAAGAGAAACGAAGCACGTCTTGGCCCCCAGGAGCGTATTGTCCTGACAGCAGCATCACACCACTATTGGAGAGTTCCTGCAGCCAATTCAGGTTTAATTTCCCCCAGGTGATGGTGTTGGGGGGAAATGTGGGTCAGCCTGGGCTGCCCCTGCTCCTATGGCCACACCAATGCAGTGGCTTTGCTGAGTCAATGTCCAAAGACAAAAATCCTCTTAGCATCAGCCCAGGGGTTCAAGCATCATGAGTGCCTTAATCCAGCCAGAACAGTCAACCCAACCCAACCCAACCTAACCCACCCAAGCCATCAGGGAAGCAGTACCTGCCAACCATTCCTGCAATGACGTTTTACTCCAAAGGTCTGCACAGTTTGTCCTTCAGGCATTTCCAGCTTGCCCAGAGCTGGGTGAAGCTCTGAGAATATAAGAAAAGTAGCAATGCAGTACAGAAAAAGCCTGGGGTTGATAAGGAAAATGCAAACTAGGTCTTTTTTTTTCTAATTAAGACCGTAGGAGTTGCCGCCAAACTGGAAGGTTATTGGCCTTATCAGGGCTAGCCTGGTTTCTCTGGAGGAAAGAGTGGGCAGGTCTGCTGTAATTTGCCTTCAGGAAAATACCCTGCAAAATGGCAATAGTCAGAGCTCATGTCATAAATATATGGAACTTATTTTAATGTAATGATTTATAATTTATACGGCTGGACGATCTAGTCTGACTCTTCCTAAGATCATACCCTTATCTGGCGAAATACCAAAGCTTGTGTTTTGTTTCAGTACAATTTTAAGCAGATGCTTAAAACTATATTGAGCACTGCTTGATGGAAGCACTTTAATTACTGTTTTGATAATGAGAATATTAAAAAAACTTTATGTTTACTCACAGCCTTTTAATTTGCAAGCTCAGTTAGGAATTCCAGCAAAAGATTCTGTCTCTCTCTCTATATATATAACAACAGACTTCCTATCATGAGTGATGGGTTTTCATTTTAGAGCTGCCGGATATGCCATGAGTTTGATCCCTCCGAGGGTGTTTGGACAGGAAGGGCACTGCACTGGGATTTGTATTTTATATCAAATTTACCTTTGGCTTGCTGGACCTTTCATCTGCCTGTGCCTCAGTTTCTTCAGATGTAAAAGCTGGATAATGGACCCGACACCATTGGCAAAGTGTTGTGGGAGCTGGGATGAACAGTTCAGTGTAGCGCTGGGTAGTATTATCTCTCCTTCAGCCTCAGGTGGATTTTTTTCCCAGGGTTATTAGGTAATTGATAATCCCTTGGATAGAAATAGAGAAATGAAAAAGCAGTAGGCAGATAGGCTTTTTTTTTCTGGGTTGGTTTTCTATGTTTAGCTTGTAAGCTATGTATGGAAGTAAATGTACTGTCAAAAATAGAGAGGACTGGAAAGCAGTGATTGCTAAAGGTGACTATGCATACTCCTGAAAAAGATATAGTGCAGACCGAGCAGTCAGCAGACTGTACCATCAATTCCCCTCTAAACCATGACCTGGAGAAATCACCTTCGAGTTGACAGGGTCTTAGGCAATATTTCAGAATCTGGTCAAGATTTTACAACACCAGATACTGTTTCATTCTCCGGGCTTTCTCTGACCAAAGAATTTTTAACTAGGGCAAACTGTCAAGTATGCAGCGGTTTTGTAAAGCAGACTGCAAGCCAAAGAAAACTCGACCGAGAACACCACATTTATTGATAAAGGGCCTGCACAGCAATAAGGAGATGGACAAACGCTATAAAAAATGGCTGGTGCGGTTGGGGGGGAGATGGGGAAGAGGGTTTGTCAGGGCACGGCGGGGCTGATGCTGCGCAGCTTCCCAGCGAGTATTGTTACTACGGCCATAAAGTCATGCCTTGGCTTCAGAAAGCTGCTGTTGCTTTGGCGCAAGGACGTAAATCAGCACAGATGCAAGTTTACGCGAAGACTTTTCCCATGCTGGAGCCTTTTCACGTTTCCTGCCAAAGCCTGTGTTGCAACCTTTGGCATGCGAGTGTTGTAAGGTTGTTTTCTTTTTATAAAACTTTGTGATAATCGGGAGCCAGGACTCATATTGGAGCAATCTTGTGGCTCTTCAAGTTCAGTCATTCAGCAAAAGTTATGTATTTCTTCTACTGGTTAAATGAAATGCCTCTATTTTTCGTAATTGTTTCTGACATTTCACCCATTATTCCCTGAGCCTCCTCAAAAGGATGTAAATAGCTCTTAATTCTCTTGCGAAAGCAAGTGTGAGCTGCAGGAATATAAACACCATGGCATTGCTGTAAGGCGGTCCTCAAAACAGGGACGGTGGGCTGCAAGGAACGAAGCGATTGCGAGAGATCAAAAAAATACATATCCGATACGGTTGGTGTGGCAACTAAAAGAGTTGGGCTGATTTCTCCTCTTCCAGATATCCAGAACTAAACATCAGGAGCAATTAAAAAATTGTGGTCTTTTGTAAATTACTCCCAGAAGAAATCTTGGAAATCTTTCATTTTCGTCATTTCAGTCTACTGAACCATAAAGCTATTATGAACGAACAAAAATACTAGAGAGAAAATTGAAATACAACAGTAATTAACAATATGAATATATCAAAATAAAGCCCAACTGGCAGGATGGGGCCATCAGACGTTTAACACTGAACTGACTGACGGCCAGGTAGGGCACCTTTGATTTCATACTTTCTCACCTCGGAGAGACTGGAAGACGAGCATTCACCGCTGATAAAGGGATGCTTTCATAATTTTTGTCTTGCTCAAAACCCTATATGCAAGGTGTCCATCTTGTTTACCTTAGAATAATAAGTAATAATTCTCATTTTAGGATCTTCTTTTCCGTTACCGTATGCTAAATGTCAACAAAGGATTATAGGAAAAATCATTGAAAATGTGCAGCTATCACAAATAGAGATTTCCCTACGGGTTCTCTAATACTTTACAGACAAATGTTAAAGATTTATTGCACATGAACATCAAACATGGTTTTACTACAGTTCTCATTTGGATCAAATTGACACATTTTACATTCATTTTAGCCTAATGAGATTCTTTCACTACACATTATATTCCAAGTGACCTCGTACATTAAATTTGTGGCATGGAACAAACTCACTGATATAACAACCCCCTTTTCCTACCAACTTTTGGACTTTTTAGAAAAGAAAAGAAAGAGTTTAGCAAAATCACTAATCTTGAACATACATTTATTAATCGGTGCTGAAGAAAAAAAAACCCACAAATACCGTGCAGATTACCACATTTTGCCGAATTTTCATTTTCGGCGTTCACACTTTAGGAGTCTTTTGAACTTTGATTACAATCTGCATATTCAACAGTTTGGGTATGATCCAAATTTTTAAGTTTATACTTGAAATATTAACAGGTTTCTGCAGAGCTCCCGGAATAATTTTGCCTCTGGTGTTCAGAATCAGGCCCCAAATGACAAACCGGATCCCAGCTGCTGGAATCTGACTTCTGATAGGAATTCACTGCAAAACCCTTCCCGACAGTTTTACACAATGCAATATTTGCTTTTGCACACAAATAAGTCATTAAAAAAAAAAAAAGAAAAAACCCCAAATCTGTCCTGGAAAGTAATTTTTTTTTTTGGCTTATCAAAGTGATTAGTAATGGAATGTAAGTTTTTAACACTATGCTGTAATGTTTTACCAGGAAAAGGTAGGAGATGACCTTGAAAGGAGGTGAAAGGAAACTAGAAAATGTTAATTAAAATTATTAGTGCTGTTTGAGGTGCTTATCTTGTTTACTGCTAAGGTGTTGCTCCCTTCTGCATAATTAGGGGTAATTTTACTTACTTTCAAGTCTGTAATTTTAAATATCACAAAGTTTTATCTTCCAACAAGAAGTAATTCATTATTGGTTTGTATGTAACTGCTTGATGTTTTAATCAATATATGCAACTTCCACAAAGTCTGTTAGAATTTGTCAGGAGGTTTTATACATCTTTTATAGTGCAGGATTAGGCATGGTATATGAAGCTGAAATCCCATTTAGTAATGAAATTTAACCATAATTCTGTGTTTATGATGTGAAGATATATTTTTACTTGATCTGTCCTTTTACATTTCCCTTTATCCATGATTATTGGAGGACAATGATATCTGGAAAACAAACCACAGTGAAGTTAAATCCATTTGAACACAAAGAGTTACTGTCAGTTAATCCTAATAGAAACAATACCGATTTTTTAACTAAACTGCTTAAGAAATGAATATGTCTTGCATGCTTTCAATTTGTTTTAAATCCTAATATGCGGAGCTCTTTGCTGTTGTCTAATATTTGCATAAAATATTTAATCTTGTACTTTAAATTAATGATATTAAAGGTCTAAATGTTTGAAAAATGTTGTTGTCAGAACAATGTAATCTTTTCTCTCCAGACTTCTTCATATAATTGTGGTGCCCTTATCCTAATATACTTGTAACCTTCCTCTGCATTGTCCTGTGCTGAATGTACTCTTCCAGCACTTTCTTAATTTAGAGATTTCTACACTTTATTTTTTTTTTTTTTAATGTTAAGAAGTGGGGTGGGGAAGTTCCTCTGCTCCTCGGGACATGCAGCAGAAGGAAATATTCCCCCAAATGGGCTGTGAAATGGAAGGGCACGAGTTAGGGTCTGGACATCAGTGGGGCTGCAGGCTGCGGGCGTGGGGCAGGGGCAAGGTGGGGAAGATGGGCACCGTGGCCCCGCTGATGGCTTGCTCCACTCATGTGGGTAAGGGGCATTTTTAATTTTGCCTGCTGTAACAGTTGTGATAAAAATATCGCTGCTCTTTTATCTTCAGCAGAGCAATTAAATACATGCAGGGTACTTGAAGCCCCGTAATTTTTAACCACTGGCATAGTAGGTAGAAAGAAGCATACCATTGCCATGAGGCTTTAATTAAACCATAAAAAAATTGTAAAATGTCTTCAGGAGTACATATTAAAATAGGCAAGTAGCTTCAATTCATTTTCTTAAATTTACTGAATATTGAGTAGGTTGAAAGTTTGCTGGCTTAATGTAATAACAACTTAATACAGAAGATGTATAAGGGAATATACCCCTTTTTGTTGTGCTTGCCCCACATCAGTCAGCTATGCCTGCTAGGGGGTTATGCTGAAGTGGTCCAATTAAGTTACTAATTATTTAAACACGTGAAAGCCAGCGTGTGCTCTGTGAAACGCGGGAGGGTGACCAGGCAGGTGTTTGGGACCATGTCACTGCCATGGGGCATGGCCAGGCTGGTGCCCTCCATCGCCTGCCCTGGAGCAAGGCAAGGAGCCGACATGATGAAGATGATTAATCCTAGGGAAAGAGTTGCAAAAAGGCGTTTCAATAAGGAAGTCGCAGATGCCAATGTTTTTGGTAAAGCCTACACTGCTATGGATGGAAAGAACTTCATGGTATTGGGTGTCCACCTGTGGTTACCTACATAAGATAAATACAGCCTGTTGTAATGTAACTCATATGCATGGGTTAAATTGTCACTGGAAATACGGCAGCTCTTTAGCACCCCGGAGCCCCTGTGCGCGCTCAGGGGTCTCGCAGCAGCACACGCATTGACTTCTGCAGCAAAGGAGAAAACCGGCTGTCATTTCTGGGGTGCTTCTTTGGTCTGGAAGGATTAGGAGCACCATGCTGACTCCTGTAATTCCTCAATTACAGCTTCCTCAGCTCGGCGAGGACGTCTGCCACTGCTCCAACAGCAGGCATTGCCAGCCAGGCGCTGCTCCCCACCGCCTTCGCCGGAGGAGATGGAGCGATTCGGAGCAGCCGCCTCCAGCGAGAGGAGAGCCAAGGTGCTGGCGCTGCCGGGAAGCGCGCCGTGCCAGCGGCTGGACTGCTCTTGGCTCCTCTCTTCCTCTGGAAGGGCTGTTGTTTCACTGGTGTCTGCTTGGGAACAGTAGCAAGAGCATAGCAGCGGCGTTGGGGAAAAAAAAGTGAATTAATTCAGCTTGGAGAAACAATAGAAGAGGAAGGCAGTAAGGCAAAGAGGCACATGAAGAATCTCAAGAGCAGAAGACAGCAATATTTTCAGGGATTTATGTGGCACTAAAAGGGATGTATTATGGCAAGTAGATGAAAGGACATATTATACTGCCATATTTGATGCATGGCCACATAATCACACTAAACTGAATTTTGAATAAGAATGGAAGAAGATTCCTGTAGTCAATTGGAACTACAGGGAGAATTTAAATAGTAGACCTAATAATCTGAGAAGGAGCAGCTTTCCTTAGCGGCATGGGGTGAACATTGGCACTGCTGAGGAGGACAGACATGGAAAATTTCACAACACAAGTTGTCAGAACTGCTTTTCTTTTTTTATGGTGGATTAGATGACCACCCAAACCCCAGCTGTGCTTCATGGTGTGGCCATCCCAGCACTGGGCCGCTGCTGACTCAGGAGAAGGCACGACACATTTTCTGCAGGACCCTGCTCTTTTTTTGAAGACCTGCCAGCCAGATGGTGACTGTGTCCAGGCATTTTCTGTGATTCTATTTGGGTTTCCCAAAGAAGGACACAACCTCCAAGCACAATGCCAAACTTCACGAGTTTCACCTGTGTTTTCCCCAAATTGATGCCAAACCATGAATGTCACATGATTAACCATCTTTCAATTCCCTTGGAAGGCTCATGAGCCAGAGCAGAGCTTGAAAGCAACCTGGTCCAAGTCTCACGTTTGTAAGAAAGCTCAAAACCTGGGGAATTTGGGGTTGTTTGTTCCGAACATTTCAAACAGTTCCAGTGACATCTAGTGGGGAGGAAACCCCTGCAAATGGCTCCAGCCTTACGGAAAAATCCCATTACCCTTTATTTTCTTTTAACCCACTGGGCAATAGTTTCCTACTGAAAAAAACTCAGATGTGGTTTGTGTGCCATACACCATGATTGAAAAATAGTTTCATAGTCCACTGAGAATTTCTCCTTTCTGGAAACATTTCATATATTAAGGACCATTTGGAATTTTCTCTGGGACATTCCACTATATCTAAAATAAACTCATGGAAGAAGGTCACGAAGTCTTAGGGAAAAAAAAAAAAACAAAAACCAACAACCATGAACTCTTGGAAATTTAAATTACTCCGAAAACAACAATAAAGATCTCAGTCCAAGAGTTGCGGGCCTATTAAATAGAAATGTAACTAAATATAGTTAAAGTGATGTAAAATTAGCTTGGAAGCAAACCCAGGTCATCTTTCTCTCCCTCCCATTTCCCACTTTCCTCAGCACTTCCTCCCCGTGCACCTTCTGCATGTTTTTCTTACTGAACTTGCTTATTAAATGGAGGGGAAGCAGCAAACATCGATCACGCTGGGCTTAAGCACATAGCAAAATTTTTCTTCTATCTTACTCAGGATGAGTAAAAGCCATTTCGGAAAAGCTCCTGGTCTTGATTCCCTCCTGTAATTTTTCCCTCTCCTCTTTGAGGCACTGTGCAGTGCCAACAATGTTATTCTTATTTAAGAAGCAAGTCAAGCTTTAGGCTGATGAGATACTGCTCTGCCCGGCGAATGTCACTTCTGAATGGGTTTCCTGGAGGAGGCAGGTTTAATCCCCAAACTGTAAGTTCATTTGAAGAAGCATGGCACTAGGCTAATGAGCAAATCATTAACATCAGAGAGGTGGCAATTCAAAGTTCAGCAAGTCAGGCATAAGGTCTCGGTGTTTTGAAAGCAGAAAGATCATAGCAAAGAATGTTTTTCCTGAAAAGGAGAGATTGCACCACTGAAGTTTGGAGTGGATTTACACATGTACGTAGTCCTTTTGTTTCCTGATTTGGGATCCTTGGACTCAGGACTTATTGCATATTTTCAGAAATAATATCAGAGAAAAAAAGCAGTATTACCTTTGGGTGGTGGAGTGGGTGCTGTTATTATATGGACCTGCTACTGAAGGAATCCCAAAAGGTCCAGAAGCATCAAAGCTTTAACAAGGCCATGCTGATTTTGAAGCTTGCCCAGCCAATGTAGGCTGTGTGGGTTTGCAAAATTTGTCTGAACATTTCACAAGAACTTAGTTTCTCCCAAGTTTCCAGTCCTACCCTTGATCCTGGCTGGAGCCTGGGCCTACGCTCACAAATTCATACTAAAAAAGAATTAGAAACATCATTTAGCCTGGTTGTTTTTAAAAGTTTCAGTTTTATTTTGCAATAAATTTTGGATGCAGGCTCTAAGAATCATGCTCCTGTGACAAGGGCAGCTGTGTTTCAGCAAAGAAACTGCAGTGAGTCACTGGTTTTCTTTCTCTCTCATTTTTGTTTTCCTTGATCTGAAAAAGAAAATAGTAATCTAGACTGCAAAATATAAGCTTTGCTCCTCACGGATGGGAAAAGCAGAAAAGTTCTGTTCCCAGGTCTTGCAACAGACTTGGTGTGTGAGCAAGACACTTCACTTCAACTCGCTGCACCTCAGCCCGTCCAGCTAAAAATGTGCCTGAACTGGTCATGGCTGACTGGAACCCTGCAAAGCACTTGGTGATGCATGAAAAACTGACTGCTCGGATGATGTGGAGCCTCCTCCTTGTTTTCAGATAATAAAGGCAGCTAAAATTCATTCGAACGGTATTCCAAACTTTCTTTTTTTTTCCACGTAGATTATTGTTTTAGTTACCATAGAGATTTTTGGCTCCCACCAGACATGGAAATGATGCGCTCTGGAGATGCTCTCCCAACTAAATTGTCGACGGCCAACTTAGAAAAATTCTGGGAGAACTAATCCCTGCTTCATAGCAGTGCATTAATTCAAAATTAATTCATCCTTGTAAATCACTTTCAGTTACGTAGAGGGAAGCAAAAATATTTATGATGTTCCATTTTTAGTTCCTTGAAAATTCTTGGAAAATATATTTTGTCATTCTTCATTCTAAAATCACTGGATTGTTTTTATTTTATTTGTGTTGCTTTTGTGAAACAGCAAAAAAAAAAAAATTCTCTTCGTAGCATTAATTTGGTTTGGTCTAAAAACCAGTTTTTGCCAAGGAAAATGCATTCCTTTTAGCAAAGACATTTCTTGGTCTCTATCGTGCACGCGAAGGTGTTAAGGTCAAAGGGTAAATTTCTCTTGGTTGCAGCCTATTTCCATGGGCTGAATCTTACATGATTAGCAGTGTTTGGCCACTACTGGGAGAGACTGGAGAGAGAGGAAGGTCAGGTGGGTGTCTTGGGAGAAAATCAGAGAGAATTACTATAAAATATGTGCAGTTAAGTGAGAAAATCAGCATCTGCTAGCTGTTTGTTTTCTTTCGGGGGTTTTTTGGAATTGGAGGAAATGTTATGAACACATTGTTTTTGGGTTGGTTATAATTCTGAAGGGAGAAAGTGATGAGGATGAAGGTGGGAGCTCGGGGAATGTGAATAGGAGGCGAGCACTGACAACAGAAGCTGTAACAGCAATACTATTTTCCGTGACGACTTCAATCCCGTGGAAGATAAATTAGGTACAGAGAGAAACAAGCCACCTCTCCAGGTTTCTATCAGCCCCAGTTAGGAAGCTCTTCCATGAAAATCTCCTCCGGTTTCCCAATGCAAGAAGGAGCACTGGGAATTGCTGCAGCCACCCGCGACGGCAGCGGAGGCTTCCCCCACCCACCCTTCGCGGGGCAGCAGCTCCCAGGGCCAGGGTTCATTAGTTTTGTCTCATTTGGGAGATAGAGGGGTGGGGAGAGATTCTGGGAGATGTTGCCCTGTCTGAAACAAGCAAACCCAACCCAGCTTCAGCCAAGGAGGTGCAGTCAAGCCCAGGAGCCTCTCTGGGCAAGCGTAAGCCTCCACAAATGGATTGACCAAAGGGCTGCACTGTCATGCCCTAAACACACACTCTGCAGGTGGTGGGCGGTTTATACTGCTAGATCTTATTCTGCAGGAGGTCTACCACCTTTTTCCCCCAAATCTGTGTCTTTCTTACCCTTCTTGTGAACCTGGCAGGCTGTGCGCTACGGAGGGGTTTTGAGGCACTGGTGGTGGGGCAACAGAAGTCATCCATCTGACCAAATCTCACTTAGTGCTCACCAGCCATTAAATAAAATGGTTTGGGTACCTTGCAGGCATGGTTTTGCAAGGGTGCTATTTATCCCCCACCTCCTCCTGTGGGAATGCCCTTCACTGACAAACAACTCCGCAAAATCTCCCTCCTCTGGATGTTTCTGCTCCATGTTTGTCGCAGCAGTGAATCCTGCCTGCCTGGGTTCTCCTGAGTCCCTGACTTACCACACCTATCTCACTTCTTGAAAAGTCTCTCCCATGGCCCATTTCAGAGTGATTCATTAGAGCCAATATGGAACTGGGAATCTCTATCAAAAGCGCGGAAACTTTGAGAAAGTGGAGGGTGTGCTCAGAAACGATAGCACGCGCGGCTGCCTTGCACCAACGGCACGGGGAGCCCAGAGAAGTTTACACCTGCTTTGGAGATACTCCATTTCTGATCTGTTGATGTTTAATAGCTGTGAATATTAAGTTAATGTTAGGAAAGTTATGGGTTTTGACATCGCCTTTGGCATTTATCATATCTATTGTCCTTTTGGGGATGCTGTGAAGTTCCTACGTGAGGCCAATGAGGCAGACCACCATCCAGCCTGGCTGGCTCTAGGATGCAATAAATAAAGCGTGGGGGAAGATGCTGCAGTGCTGTACAGTCCTTCCCTCAACTTCGCAGCTGCATCCAGCCCTGCTTTTGCTGCTTTTTAAGTGAGAAACTCCAGTTCCTCTTCTTGCAGTAATTTCCATAACCCACGCTGGCGCTTGTCCCCAAGTGCCAGCAGAGAAGAAAAAGCTCCCGGTTTGTTGCTGCTGCTACTGTGTCCATCGTGGAGGTACCCTTCTACACCTCCTCACCTCCCTCCTCCAGGCTGGAGAAGCATTGCATGGACGGGCACGTTTCCAGGGCTGCTCCTGGCAGTCCTGCCAGGGACCGAACAAATCCTCCGGTGGGCTCAGACCGGTGTCAACCTCCAGGTTGTGCTGCCACGGGAGGCTGTACCTCGGCTTTGCACACTTAACCGCCCTGCGCGCAGGCACGCTGTGTTCAGGCAAAAATGATGTCAAAGAGGTAAAACAAAGAGTATTGTGTTTGGCCTATCTTGCAAAAAATTATGCATTGAGAAAGAATAGCGCGGAAGTAGAGTAAGTACAAAATACACAGTGAAGTGTCTCATTGCTTCCCTGAGACAAAGGCAGACAAAATTAATCAGCAATGATTTGTTGTGCCAGAAAATGCACGCTTCTGACTATCTGTGGCAGATTATTGCCAAGGAAATAGTTCCTCAATATCCCAGGCACATTCCTGACCTGTATATTATGAAGTTATTTCTGCTTTATGATTTGTAACCTGTAAAATGCCTGTGATCTTAATAAATGAGAGCTTGTTGCCTCCTGAAATCCACTGTATTTCATCTTTTGCTTTCCTCCTTTGGCAGTGTTGTTATTTAGACTGAGTTAACATTAGTATTCTCTCTGAGCATATACACTTCCATGAATTCGATATCATCGCTGTGAGCTAGCACCCTTAGGACGCTATGACACCATCCATATGACATATGATCATGGGTGGAAGCATAGCTGGAGGCTTTATGGAAAACACTGAGGATTTCCCAACCTGTGCATTTTTTTCCCTTTCCCCACAAGGAAACATTGTGGACTTTTTTAATTGCTTAATCGAGACTACGACCCACTGCTAATTCTTGAAACTCGGTAAGTAAACCCATAGCAAGCAAACTATACAGGCCGCCTTGTCAAAAGTCTTCCTACAGTTCAATTTGAATTGCCTAAACAGCTTCTGAAAATAAGGAGCCTTATTCTCTGTCAACGTACAGAAAGTTTTCTCACTCTTTTCTGGCGGCAGGAGGATAGGGGTGCCGCTCTCAGCAGGGACCATCCGTCCTGGGTGCATCCCGGTGGAGCCCCTGCAGCCCCCCAAAGCCACCCCTGCTCAGCCATATGGGAAAATCAACATTCACGGAAAGCCCAGGGTATAAATCCCTTCCGTGCCTCCCAGTGCCTTGGATGCAAACAGCACAAAAGGCTGCAACTTGCCCTTACTCTTACAAATGACGTGACGCCAAAAGTAATTCGGAACCCAAACCTCCCACCCCGTGCTCACAGCGGCGAGGCGTAAGCCCGTGCGAACGCTTTGACCCTTCACGCGATCCGAATTATTTGCATCCGTTTTCAGCTCGCTCCGTGTTTAATAACAGTGAGGACGCAATTGCATTTTTAGGAATTAACGCTGGGAGACAATGCCTGAGCCTGGGAGTTAGCGTGTTAATGTGCGGCGGTCTGCGTGGAGGGCAGCGTTTACCCCAAAATCCGTACAACAGCTCCAGCCCTTGCCAGCTCAGGAAAAGCCAGACCTCTTCTGAAACTGTTTTACGAGTGCACATGGAGAAACTGCAGAAAATATAACTGTTTGTGAATAAAATGGAAATTAGTGCTGTTGTGTTCACCTGTAAGTTTTTCTTTAAAGCCAGTGATTGCATTTGAAACCTGCAATTCTCAACAAAAAGAGAAAAGTTCAGTGCTGATTGCTGGATATTTGGACCTCCCAGTGCAAACATTAACTGGCTGAGAGGCACTCTGGAATGTAATGAAGGAAACAATACTGGGAAAGGAGCCAAACGCAGAAACACTGGCGCCTGCAACCTAGGGATTTGCCTCCTAGTAATAGGAGCTGAACAAGGCCCAGCACTTCTGTTAGGCTGGAAATGACATACTGTGATCCTTGACTTAGCCAAAGGGATTTTAAATGGAGGAAAGAGCTGGCAAGACAAAATCTCCTGCACTTTCCACAGTGTTTTCTAAAACAAGCAAAGGAAATCGGGAGAAAAGACTGTAGTCTATTACATTTGATCCAGTTAAGTCAAGAGTGGAAGCTTTTTAACTGCTGTTATTATTTTTTATACTTTCTCATCATGTCACACCACCCAGAAAGCACAGACATAAAGCAGAAACTTGAAACTGCTTTCATTCAAGAAGAAGGGCACCCCAACATTGCGTTATTGACAGGAGGGCTGAAAAAACTGACAGCTGCAGAAATTGTGCAGTTGAAGTTCAATTCCCAGGAGCAGGAACAATATACTGATGGTATTAATTCCGTTTGGAATTGTTAAAATAAGAAAAGGTTATGGGCTGAGGAAGGGACCTGGTTTTTTTTTTTTTTTTTTTTTTTTTGCTTGTAACAAAGGCGAACCTTCCTTCTTCCCTGGTGTCCTTGGACTGTCATCTCCAACCTTTTGAAACTGTATCTGATTATCCATGTGGCAATTAATCATAATTAAGCAGGCTTGAGATTTGGAAAGGTATAAAGAAGGTGGCTATAGATCTGGCTTTTGTCCTGAGTAACCTCTTTTTTTTCTTTTTTGGCTGCTGAATCTTGTGTTTGGAGCCATGAGAGGGAGGGCTGCAAAACTGAGAAGCGGGGGGGGGGAAGAGAGAGGCAGAAAAAACAGCCTCTGTGTGTGTTTGTGTGTGTGTGTGTGTGTGTGTGTGTGTGTGTGTGCACAGGCGCATGTGTGCTTTAACATCAGAGCTGTAAGCATCCTGGTTATTCTTTTTTTCTCTTTTTGGACATGGCAGTCCCTAGAAACTAAGTTCCAGCAAACTTGGAAGCAGCCCGTTTCCAAGAGGAAGCTAGGTAACAAATTACCTTTCTAATGCCAAGTGATTTGGATCCATTCTTACAAACCAGATTTTTTCAATTTATTACAGGAAAACATTCAATCATTATACGCTGGCACTCTGTCTGGGGCACATGGAATACCATTCTACCCACTCCGCCCACATCCAGTTTTTAAAGGCTTAGTAAGCCCAGAATGTCTTCTTATTAAATGTTTTATATATTTATAATTAAAATACTGGGCTGGCATTAGAATCATTTTAACAGATGTAACCTGACACAGGCTTTCTCTGCCCAGGGTCAGGCTGGGAAACAATGGCTTCTTTAACTCCTGCGTTCCGCTCAGGTTTCTGTTTGCACATGGGTCCAATTTGTCCCATTTATGATTAGGTTTAAGTAAGTTGATGTGCTATTTATTTAGGAGAATTGCCATTTCAGCCTATTACCATATTCCCCTACAATATACATTACAGTGTGGTCTATGCCTGCACTGTCCATTATTAGGTTATTATAGTCCTGAATATGGTCCCAATTCACCAAAACAACAACAACTAACTTGATTCAGGCATTAAGTGATTTACTGCAGCTCTTTACGTTGGAATTAATGTACATGCTGCTCACAAAAGCCAACACCCCCCCTCCTTGCCCCCAACCCTGAAGGCTTACAAGGGCCATGTGCTGGCATGCGAAAAGAGACTTAAATGGCTGTGTAATTGATTTAAACATCAGGTATGAACACTGGACGGGGAAAACCAAAGGGGCAGGGTCTGCTCTCTTGCAAAATACCAGACCAAGGTGCCGCTCGAGGGTGGCAGAACCGGGCTTACCTGTGGGAGATGCTTGGAAGACCTCACGAGCCAGCCACCCCTTTCCCATCCCACGGAGCCGAGTTCATCTCTGTTCCTAATAAACCACGCTCGCTTCATCTTTGACACAGCACCGAGGCAAGAGGGGGTGTAATTTATAATGACTGGCCTAAAACATATGGCCGTTTCTTTGCGCTCCCCCTTCCCCGACACAAAACCCTACCCCTGCCTTAGAGGAAGACATTTATTTAAACCAAAGCCCTTTTCAGCAGCTCTTCAGCTCCCCCCAGCTGTGGCAGTCCAGCCCGGTCCCCTGCCAAATTGCACATCGCCTTTCCCCATGCCGTAGGCATCCTCCTGCCGCGTGCCGCCAGCCACCGCCGCCAGCGCCAGCTCAGGTGGATGGTTTTCCACAAGGAAGTCTGAAATCTGTCGACCCTCAGCCTCGGCAAGTGGCTATGTCTCAGTTCATGGGTAAAACACACCGTCAACAGCTGGAATTCACATAATAATAAATTAATAACCGCCGCGCTGGTGCGTTCCAAAAGCTACATTAAAATAGCGGCCGAGCAGAGAACAGCTCTATCGCGTGCACCATCTCTCCCTGGCACTCATTCCTCTCCTTTCGCTTGCAGCGAAGTCACTGGTCACCCTTTCTTCACCTGGGAAACAGCTAGGAGGTTCCCAAAATCCTCTGGAAAGACTTGATGCTGGGAACGAACCCTGTGCCCGTGAAGGAGAGACTGTGGTTTCGCACCAAGGCTGCCCTGAGTTTACTGTTCATTTCGTGATGGGCGTTGATTCTAATGGTGTGCGTTGGCCCAAAATGGTGAAAATTTCTGGCTTTTGGACCTAATGGGGTGACCGCAACTGCTGGTTTTGTGACCCTGAGGAGCAGGTCAGTGAAGATGCCCGAGGACCCTGAGCCGGGCAGAGGAGCCTGCGGTGGCTCCCAGCGGTGGGGCAGCACGCAGGGGATGATGCAGCGCCCCATCCCAAAACCAAGGTGTGTTGACATGGGAAGAGATACTTAAAAAAAGCACAAAAAGAGGGGCGAAATAAGGATGGCTTTCCAGCTCTAGTGCGTTACTCAGCTCCGTCGGCATCAGTAAGGCCTGGCGGCACGCTGAATTATTGCAACAGGAGAGGGGAAAGTGGAAATCCCGCTTGTTCTGAACTCGGAGGAGCTCGCAGTGTTTCTCACGGTGACTACTGAACAAATTCACTTCCCGGCCAAGGCTAAGGCTGTGAATGGAGATGAAATCTGAGCTCGCTGCTCGTACAGCTCCGAGGAGAGGTAGCAGGGAGTCACAAGATGCGCTGCCACAGCAGGCAAGGAAAGCCTGAAGATTTCAGACTCGCTCCCTGCCCTCTCCGCAGGCGTCCAACACACACTTGCGGCTTCTGCCCTGCTGCAGCATGTATTAGAGGACTACCTACTATTTTTGAGCTTGTAAGTCACCCAGTTAGTAAATCACAGATATACCTGGTTCAATTTACACTTACGTGTCGTGTGATCTGTCCTGAGAGTAACCTCTTAATAAATTAAACCGAGCCCCAAAAGAGGTTAGAAAATGAAGTTAAATGCTTCACCATCTGGGACTCAACCATGGCTAGATTCAATATTTGGAGTGATGGGAAGGTAAAAAGCAATTGTAGTCAAGTATTTACCACTCTTTCTTTTTTTTTTTTTCCCATAGAGATAACAAGGTGATAGAATAACTTCACCTTTTTTTTATTTTTCTTTTGAGTAGGGGCTTTAAGCTGAGTCTTACTTAGGCATCTCCAGGATAATAATGCCGCTAAATGCCTTTAAAGCTACAAGCTCAGAGCCTGTGAGTTTTTCTGCCTTTTGGAGGTGAAGTGGATTTCACAGTTTGGGATTCCTGTCTGTCTCTTCCAGCGCTGCGGCTATCCACCGCACCGAGCTTCCACTCGCCTGCAGCCACATTGGTTTAGGACACCTTCCAGGTTGTTTGGAAGTCAGGCTTGGAGCCTGCTCCAGACACAGAGCCACATAGTGTAGAGCTATGAGAACTAGGGAAAACCTGCTTGGCAAAAAGCGTTCCTTTTTTCCCCTTTGGTTTAAAAAAAAACCCCAAACAACCTGGCTTTTTTTCCCCCAAAAAAATCTCTAATTTGACCAAGTTTGCAAATCTCGCCCGAGTTTGATTAAAGCCAACAGGGAATTTTAAACTGAAGAGGGAAAAATCAGGGTAGCGAGAAAAAACCATGGGGTTTGGGTGGGCTTTTTTTTTTTAATTATGCCATTGACTTTTTCCTGTAATGGTGTCCCCGGCGCAGCCCGCCCTGCGCCCAGCCGCTGGCACGCGCCGCCTTCTGCAGATGGATGACAAGCAGCACGCACAGCCCTGCAGAGCTGGCACTGGGATGCTGGCACCGCGCTTGCCAGCTCGGCTGCGTTTGGGGGAGATGGCACGCTGCTTCTGCATGGGGAAGGGGGGGGGCAGCCCTCCACCGGCACCAGCAGCCCCCCCCCCAGCCTTCAGCCGCAGAGCTCGTCCCCGTCCCCAAGCCCTTTCCAAGGTGGCAGCAGGCACGTTGCCTCGGGGGATGCTTCGGCTTTATCCTCCTTGTAAATCTGATCTCTTTAATTTTGTCGGGGTAGCAGTCCCCGCCGCAGGGACAGGGCTCAGGTCTTGCCAGCACCGAGGGGATTCGTTATGGGAAATGCTGAGCGCATCCTTGGCCCGTGGCTCCCCGCTCGCCAGCAGCTGGAGGATGCTGAGCCCCCCCACCCCTGGCAGCACAACGCCGCTCACTCTGCAGCTTGGCCACATGGGTTATTCCTGCTCAACATTTTTTAAAGAATTTTATAATGCCGATGACCTCATTTGTGTGGGTGAGGACCACACCTGGGGTTGAGTCTGGCTTTCCCTACAAAGAGTCCAGCCTGGACTTTGTGAAATCTGGGAAGGTGTTTCCCATCCTGACTTCTCCTGCCTTTTCCTTGCACACGTGGGGCGACACTGAGGGTCAAAACTATATATCCGGACTGCTGAGAAGATGGACAGGAGAAACAGCAGGAAAACACAGGAGAAAAAATTCTCAAGGCGGTGGAGAGCTGAGCTCTGCTTAGAAATGTCTGCAGAGAATATACCCTGCGCCACAACCATGGCATCGCTCCTGCCCTGCAGCCTCGGGGGCCTCCAGTGCAAAGATGAAAGCCAGAAAAATGATGGAATGCTTTGGGCAGATAGCAGGAGAACTGGCAAGCTGAAGGGTGGCTTGTGGGGGTGGGAAACAAATGGAGTCTCACCTCCTGCTCCGAGCAGGTCCAACGAGATCAGAGCGAGTTGGCTGCAAGTGTCTGTAAGTGAAAGAAGCAGAAAGTGTATGTGCCATTAATTTTCCCTGAGGGTCCTTACATCAGAGTTCTGCTATTAGACCAAACGCAATATCGCTCTTGTTCCTACAACGCTCTTAAAAATGTTGAGAAATCTTGGTCTGCCCCCAAATTTGGAGCCACTGAAGGCCTTCAGAAGCACCCTAAGACTACCTGGCAGCATGTGCAACGAGCTGTGGCGTGCTGCACTACCACATCAGCAGCTCCCCATCTCTGTAGTTCAAGCTCTGCCGGTGCTATGGGACTGTGATTTCAGATTTTGTTCAGTGAACTTGCAGCACCGTGGTCTAGAGGCTGCAGTAGAGAAGCATGGAATACGGTTGATACTGCCGGCAAAGGGTTACCCTGAAAATTGTGCTGGTGTCCAACTGCAGAGTAGTTAGGTTGTGCATTAGCTGCTGTGTGCTGAGTCTTCGGCAGTGACTGCACTTTGACCAGGTCCTTAACCAGAGGGAGGGAGAAGCTGCCTTTGCTTCCCATCACCCTTTTGCAGGGGAGCTGCAAGCAAGGAGGAAATGAGAAATAGCTCTACAATCCTGAAAATCCTTTTCTCTTTGAGTATCCAGACGGACCTCTCTTCTGGAGCTACCATCCTCAATGACTATTGCCTGTTTCTGGTCTGGTTATGTTAGTTCAGAGGACAGAAAATGATGTGTTTTGGTTTTTCTTCCCCCCCCCAAAGTGTTCTTAATAGTTCAGGTTGGTGGACTAAATATCCAGAATAACCCTGTCTTTTGGGGATTTTATATTGCCACGCATAATGTATAGCTTTGCGTATACCTGCTGGTATAGGACTGAAGTTCATACCTGACAGGTCAGTTGTTAAGACTGTCAATGTGAGGGGTTTAGGTTTTGCTAATTTTATTGGAAGGGATGTCTAGAGGTTGTGTAGTCCCACCTCCCACTCACAGCAGATCCAACTAGCTCAGATTGCCTTGTCCAGGCAAATTTTGAGTATGGCCAGCATATCTGATTCAGATAGCTCTGTATCAGACATATCTCTGAAATATGCAGAGATGCGACAAGAACCAAACCTGACGTAACCTCCCCCAAGCCATTTGCATTCAATTCTCAGTAGTTTGGGGGGGGGGGGCTTTTCTTTTGCTATTCTGAGCAGCGATCTTTCTGTGAACAGAGCTCAGCTCAGGGCTGGAAATGGTCACAACAAAACACTGTTTAAAAGTCTGTTGTAGTACAGATCAAACCAAGGAAACCTCATCCTGCCATCTGGAGTCAGACCGAGCGGTGGAACACTGCCAGGTTTGTGGAGGTGATCAGAAACACCCAGCTACTGCCGGCACGGTGCAGCGGGACGGAGCTGGAAACAACCTGTGACAGAGCATCGCTGGAATACATGAAAATTGGCTCGGGATACAGCCCTGCCTGGAGCCGGGAAGATGGGCAGCGCCAGCGGGTACGGCAGCCCGGGTGTCCCCGGGGGGAGGCAACCGAGCCTCTGGCTCCTCCAAGCTCTGCTCATTGCTAAATCACAGCACCTCTCTTCTCTCCTTTTTTTTTTTTTTTTTTTTTATTTTTATTTGCTTCGTGTTTACTCTGGCCTTGAACTGCTTAGCTTTGCTCCAGGCACAAAATCAAGCGGCTTTCCTCTTGTTCTTTCCTTACCTAGCCTCAGATACAGCAAACCGAGTCCTCAAGGAAAATACAATGCACTTCATATTGGCTCCCTCAATACTAAAAACCAAAAACCAAACCAAACGACCCCCTTCCCACAAGCCAAACTTTACAGACTAGGAGCAAGCACTCTCCTCCCTGTCTCTAGGCAAATGGAGAGATTTTATTTATTTTAGCAGACTGCTCGTTAACTACCAGGATTAAGAGGAATGGATGCATTTGGGTTGAGAAAGCTGGGGCTATAAAACTGCAGCTAACAGGTAAGACCTGTAGGTACTTCTCAAAGCACCTGGTCCGCTGCAGAGCTGCAAGGAATCATTTTCCAAGGGGCCAGCACCCACTGATCTTTTTGGACACACACAGAAAATAATACACTTGAAGGCACTGTTTTAGGGGCTTCCTTTAAACCAAGGTGACCCTTTCCTTCCGTCTCAGTTTGTTCCAGAGCAGGACCTTAACCGCAGCCCTTGGAGCTCGGTGCTGTTTGAGCGCCAGTTTGCCTCGCACAAGCCCTCCGCACCCACGCCATGGCCAGAGCACGAGCTGGCGGCGCCGTGATCACCCTGGGCTCTTCCTTTTGGTAAAGTGCAACTTCCCTCTTGGCTCTGATTTGTGCATTTGGGTTTTCTACAGCCGAGCTCCTCACCCCCAGATCTGGGAGGAATATTCAAGAAGAAAGTGGATGTCAGGAAGCGAAGTTCACAAGCGCTGAGGGTTTGCTTTCTGCCGCCGCGAGAGGGGCTGGGGGCTGCCCCCTGCTCCTGCAAGCTCCTCCTAGCAAATGTCGGCTCCCGCTCCATCATGCATTTACCTTTATAGCTTCAATGAAATGACAGCTACGAGATGTTGCTTTGCAGGAGGGAATAGTGCAGGTCACATCCTCTGCTAATGCAAAATGGCATAATGAAATGCTGATTGATAGCCACCAGTAGATTGGCTCGCTAGTTAGTTAGGCGAATGCAGGTAAAATCCTTGTTAATCTAAAATTTCACAGCCTTAGTAGCCCTTGATCCATGGAGGGAAGGTGCATCCACAGCGTGCAGCTACAGGTGCCCTCTGTCCTTCAACACTGAAGCTTTGAAGAGATCTAGGTGCTGATGGCAAGTGCCAACACAATTCTTACAAATTAAAATGAAACGCGGACAGTCGCTCTCAGGAAACCAAAGGAAGGCTGTCCGAGCAAAGGCTGGTTGTGTGGCTGCGCAAACCTCAGGCTGGAACTAAGCTACTTTCAGACTTTCCAAAGTTCGCTGAGCTTCTTCGAAGCCGAATCTCTCCAGGCCTCCCGTGAGACTCAGCCTCACCACCTCAAGCCAGGCTGCGTGCTCAGCTCCCCACTGCCGGCTAAAACGCTGCTACTGGAAAAGTGACCGTCTTTGAAGCCCATTCAGATCGTGCTTTAAACGTGAATCCATGCGGTTTCCTTTGCAGATAAACGTAAGCCTGGAAAGGAGAACCAGCATTACTCCATCAGCGACCATTTTGCCTCGCTGTTCACTTTCTGCATGGGAAATAGCAGCATTTTTGTGGTCAAGCTCATTATTTGCTTTGTACGAGACCGGGGTGTTTTAAGCCAGGGAGTGAGCTCTGCTCCTCATTCACGTAATCAAAGGGCCGAGTATTCCTACTGATATTTAATACATTTCATCTCCATCTTTTAATGCATACATTGAAGTATACTGTGTCTTTAAAAAAACTCTCAGCTTTGACTGTTAATTTAGCTTCCCACATACAGTCTCATTTACTGTTATCTATTTTTATTCTCACTGGGGATTAGGTAAGCAACTAGCAGTAGTTCCAGCTGTCCTTTTTGCATCACTGTTTGAAAACTGTGTAGACCACAAAGAACATAATTACAAAAACAAATTGCTGGTACAACTGCTCTGTTAATAAGCAGGGACCTGTTGTAAGTTCTGAAACTTAGAAAGACCATTTCAGTCTTCTGTTTTCATTAAATTGTGGTTGCAGAGAGCAGATATAATTGCATTTCTTTTCTTTTTAAAGGCTACAGGTTACTTGAAGTAATTTGTATATTACTTTTTTTTTCTCTGTAAGTCCAAATCAGTTCTCTCAATGGAAAACATTACATAGTAGGGGTCATTCCACAAGTGTTTTGCATTAGTGCAAAAATTGCGTTCATGTACTAAGATGTTTAAGCACCTACAAAGTTGTCGCCAACCATCTGCACTGCTGGTAGCACTAAATCAGCCGGGTATGTACGCAAAGCCAATGTAATTTATCTGTCAGGCAGTATTTCATTTAAAACATTTTCCTGTAAAATATGAAATACTTAGAGGCACCCACTTTCCTATTTGAGTTTGACGTTTTCCATTACTGCACGGGCAAAATTGTCTTTTTAATGGAGCAAGAAAATCCTTGTGCGCCGGGGCTCTAGCATTAGGAAAGGGGTTTCAGTTTGCATTATGTTAATAGGCAATTATCAGCGTAGGAAAAATGAGGGCTCTTGCACGCATGTGTGTTTTGGGGGGCTGCTGCCTCTGCTCCGCTCTGAAGCGCTGGGGCTGGGATGGTGCTGGACTGGGTGAGATTTTCTGCTGTGACTCCTCGGAGAAGCACCAACACATGATCCAAAGCCAAATATGTAGAGGCCAAGGTGCTGTCTCATAGCACTATAGAGAAAGCCAGGTGAGCTTTATGAAGCTTGAGTTTAATCTTTGACTGAGATTTATGCAAGGAACCCTTCTAAGCCTGGAAATGCCTGGTACTGTGTTTTGCCATTCCCATGATCTGAGCAACTTAAGCTCCATGTAGGCTACGGCACCAACACGTGTATTTTTACAGTTCACGATCCAAATTGTTTATGCAGAAAGTCCGAGCTGGAGGTGGATGGAGAAATAATCTCATTTTGTCCTATTCTTCATATTCTGCCAGGTACAGTGTTAATAAAACATTTTCAATAAACAAACTAACCAGCCATAAGTTGCTGCTTTTAATATAAGACACAAAGTCTCTGTATGATTTTTCCAGATTCTGCACCTGATTAATGACATACCACTTTGGCTGAATTTATGTTCGGGGAAAGTGCAGGGTGTACTTCCTTCGCAAACAGAAACAATATGTGCAGGCTCCTGCTCTTACCTGCACCATATGCCCGGGCGAGGAGGAGGAGGAGGAGGAGCAGGGAAACCTCCTGACTGCACTGGGTGCTCGGTCGAGGTGGAGGGTGGCCAAGATCTGGGGACAGAGGATTTATTTAGATTTATTTAGTTATATTTATTTAGTTAGTTTTATTTATTTAGGGTTGTTTGTTTAGGTTTCTTTATTTAGGTTTCTTTATTTAGGTCTTGCCCTCCCACATCCGAACCAAAAGTTGCGGTCTGCAAACAGCTGGCTGCTGGGACTGAAACGCTCAGATTGAAGTAATTCCACTAAGATAAGTTTATTCAGTGCGAGACGTATAAAAAATGCACAAAAAAATACAAGTAGCTGGAGAAATGGCGTATTTGTTCACGGCAAAGACAGCTGAAGTCGTCAAACCCACTGTAATTTTATACATCAAATAATTTCTGATTGTATCAGAAGGCAGCGTAAGTTCAGGATCAGGTATCTAAAAAAATATGTTATGATCAAGATATTGATAATTTCACATTAATATTCTTAGCTGTGATATAACAACATTCACCTCTGCTCTGCGTCTGATAACATAATTGTACATAAATTAGCATGTTCAGTGTATTGGAAGTGAAAACTGAGGTCTTGACACCACGATAGAAAACTCGCTGTGTAAGTATATGAAACCAGGGCAAGACCCTAAATTTTAAAAACATTCCAAACTTTTTTTTTAAAAAAAAACCAGTCTCTAAGAGGCTCATATGCATCAACAGCAAATTTAACTGGAATGAAGAATGCCTAACTTTAATGTATCTGGTTTTCTTCTAGAAAACCCCTACTCCCATCCCCAATTCTGATGCCCATTTCCAGCTGTGGCTACAAATGAAGAATGAACTTGCTGCTTAATGCCCGACCAGAGCAAGTGGAGGAAAACTGCACCAGACTGTGCCATACAGCATCTTGCAAAGCCAGCTATGGTGGAGATGAAGAAGCATGGTTGGAACTGTTGATGAGAACTGATGGACACAGAATTTGGTCATTGTATTTGGCCATGACCTAGGAGTGCGAGTACCAAACCATCCAGGGCCAGAACCAGCGTGTCGCAGAGGAGATCTCAAAGCAAAACAGCCAGAGGACAACATCAGATACGAGCATCTCACCCCTAACCATGCCTCTGGTGAAGGACATATCCAGTCTTTCTTTCCAGGCTAACATGGAAACAGCAACATGACCTTGATCAAAGGAGACCCTGGTGCAAAAACATTTGGGTGCATAAGCGTATTGCTCTGATACATCTTTTAGATCCCTGGCTCAAAGCCTCTCTCTGCCCCATTTCTCCCACCAGGAGCACAACAGAAAGATTTTCATGGGAAATATTGCCAGCTGCCTGCCAGACGGAGCTACTCAGGAGGATATGGTCTACCTGCAACGGGGCAGAAGGTAGAAGATGATCTGCAAAGCGGGAGGTTTCTGGGAAAACTCCATGGGCTAAAAGGGGGGGTGGGGGTGGTAAAACCAAGCACTTGCTTACACCGTTGGCCTAACTTTTAAATCAGTTTTTAATTGCATGAAAAGCCGTCCTCATCCCTTTTGATTACATCCTTCTATCGCCCTCAGAACCGCAGCATCTGAACATCTTATTAATAAAAGCTATTTTGGAAAATAAAACTCCTTCGGAATATATGAGGATTAACACTATATATAGACCACGATGGCTTAAAAGAGATTGTTATGGTCTATTGTGCAAATACATATTTACTAGAGCTTTTGAAATACAGATCATGCAAATATGTATTCAGGGACTTTTAAAAATGCAGATTATTGACCTGACAGATCATAAAGGCTCCTTTGAAACCATTCTGGGTTACAGTATCATGTAAATACTTATTTAGGCAATTTTTAAAAATCTTCACTAGTACAGTCAGTGAAAATCCTCATGAAAATAAATGTTTTTCTCACCTGAGAGCCACAGCGATTTTGAAAGCTAAATACCTTCCTCCCCCACATTTACAAAATCCAGCTCCATCCCATCTGGGCATGGCAAAGCTGTATTCTGCAGGGTACAACGTCACCTGTCCGTGAGCTGGTGACCACCCCAAGGATGCATAATAAATCCTTCTTGCTTTACAGCTGCCCGGTGAGCCCGTGCCTGGATCCCCAGCCGCCAGGGAGGACGATGGCCACGCCACGTCCTGGAACAGACCTGGGCAAGCCCAGAGAGCACCCACACGTGCCTTGGCAAGCCTGGGTGTCCCACATTGGCCACCCACACCCCAGTGATGGGGCAGGATGGTCCCAGCTCTCAGAGCAGAGGGAGAGATGGTTTGGGTGAGAGCTGTCATCTGAGTTACCTGAGTCTGAAACAGGGCTGGGGTCAGGGCAATGGAAGCTGCATCAAGACTCCAGTCCTCTAAAAAAGCTATGTGTGGGCTACAGCTCACATCTTAGGTGTTCAGGTGTTTGTCTCTGAGTTAGGAAGGTGGCCAGCAGCGCCTTGGCAAGCTCTTTCAGCTCCTCACGCATAAGAAATAACCTTTTTGTCCTCAGCAGAAGACAACGTGTGCCATTTCCAGATGCCATGATGAGGTGTGATAGAAGCAAAGGATGGGAGCCTGTGCTCTCCAACACCTTCCCCATGGTCATGGTTAGGGCAGCGCCTTGAAGCCACCAGTGAAGTAAAGGGATCACGTAGGGACACACACTGCATCCATAAACGTGGGCGCTGAAGAGTGGACCAAGTGGAAAGACTATCCAGAAAGCATCACTTGTGGCCAAAGGAGGGTAAGAATAGGGGACAGTGATTAAATATTTTATAACGAAAGAGAAAAATGAATGTTCACCTCATACAGGCCACGTACAACCAGTCGTGTAGGTGTAACTTCCAACTACCACAGCACAGGCTGGATTGCAGCCGGTCACTTTGGGAACGAAAAGAGTATTTCTTATTAGCAATTTCCTGAACCAATTGAAATCCTCAGTTTTACACAGATCTCTTATTATTCAATATTGCATCAATAATATAATGGCATTTGTTAATTCGTATTCGTCTGTACGATTAGGAAAGCAAACCCAACTTTCTATATACATGGCCCAGTAGTGCTGTGGTTGTTATGTTTTGTTATGTGTTATAATAACACAGTCTTCCAAGAATTTGTGTGTGTGTGTTAAACTGATTGTGCCAGGTGATTGTAATATTCCTGGAGCACAGACACTGCCTTGATGAATAGTGGTGTAAATGCTCCAGCAATTTTGCACATAAATGTGTCAGCTCTGGTCTACATAACGGAGAGAGGTCCTTTCATGGACTGGATAAAAGCGAGTTTATGAATCATGGAAAAACATGCTTCCCATAGAAAAAAAAAAGCATGTTATATGAATTTTCTTCAGAAAGTCCTCAGAAAAAAAATCCCCACCTGGAATCTGGCCAGAACATTTTAGTGCTCCTTTGTCATTCTGATGGTTGAAGAGAACTGTTCATGGTGATTAACAAGGGTGTGCGGGTTTGGGTTTTTTTTAAGATACAACTACAAACAAAAGGTAGTAAATTTAATTTTCATTAGGGTAGAATTACTGTTCTCTTACTACGAGCAGGAATACGCATTAACAAAAACTCCTTGTTACTTTCTCTCTGCAGATCTGGCTTCTATTTTCCTCGGCTATAGGAAGGTTTGACTTAACATTCACTATTCAGCAAGGCACCATAAAATCTCCGGCAAGAAAATTTACTGTAGGTCTATAGAAAATCACGTAAGGGGTATGTATGCTCATTTACAAAACACAGACTTACTCCATTGTATGAGCAACAATTAAGGGGCGCACCTCGCGCACGCCCCATTTTTAATGCTCTTTGCTGGCATTTGGACAATTAAAGACCACAAAAGTATCTCGCAGTGCTATAAACAGAGTCGCGCAGGAAAACCAAACTTCAGGCAGAATTTGCACAACTGGTTTTCAACGCTAAAATTTTTTTTCGGGAGTTCTGAAATCGATTTCTGCCCATTTTCTGCTCGGGTGATTCCCACCGCTGGGAGAGCACCGTTATTCCTGGTGGCAGAGCTAGGCTAGACTGCGGCCACGGATTCAGCACTAGCAGGAAACCTGCACAAAGCTCTGCTTCAGAAAGCAGCGGTCAGGCTTTGTTTCTCAGCTAGACCCGTGCTTGTCAGCTCTTCCCACCTGAAAAATCGTCCTACGTCCATTGGGAACTTTAAAGCTGTTCTAAATGGTTACTCCTCTGAAGGCTGCAAGCTTTTCAGTGCAAGTGGCCGCCTCTGCGTTGCACTCGGGCTAAATAAAACAACAAACTTTCTTTTCTGTTTGTGCGAGGATGCTGCAAACCTGAACTGGAGCGTTTAGGCTAAATTAGTTTCCACTTCGTTTTACGTGTTATGTCAGGGGCAAGCATTTTTCTTGCTAGTTTTGATGACAAACTCCTATCCCAGTGGGATCTTCCCTGGAAGGATGCGTAAGAGGGAGTCAAACACCACCCTGCCCTGTGGGTTTTGATGGACTTTCTACATTGTTCCTTCCGTCCATCTTTTACCGCTGTGTTAAGGAGAGGGAAAGGATTTTGTGTATTGATGCCCTCACCTTACACCTTTATAGAGAAGAGAATTTTAGGAACGAAACCGCAAAAAAAGCAGTAAACCCCGCCTGTTTTGTCACTTGCTTGGGTGGCAATGGGAAGCAGGTGAGGAAGAATCCCCTTTCAGCAGGAATGGACACTCATGTCCTCATGTGCCAGCGCAGGGCTGGTGCCACAGGTACCCCCTGCCCAGCCCCGTGTGCCCAACCTGCTCCTGGGGCTCCAACGTATGGCACAGAGAGGGGGCAAAGCACAAACGAGCTAATTAGCCTAATCACAAGACCACCCTGAGTCACCATCCACTGGGTAAACCCACCCCAGCAGCTAGAATTAGAGGATTTGGGGAAAACTGATACTGCTGCAGGGCCATAAACAGAGGAGCACACCTGAAGTAGCCCAGCACCCCCGGGGAGTGCTGGGGGAAGTGAGAAGCTGGTTACTGCAAAGACAAGTGACTGTGAAATCCTGTTTTATTCTTCCTGCAATAAAACCGTGTTAGTTCTTCAAGGAAGTGTTGGCGGGGCTGTGTCACGTCCTGCGCACGGGGGGCAGGACAGCACGGGGGCCGTCCCCGTGCTCCACTGGAGGACAAGCACAGTCCCGCGGCCACAAATGGTTTTGCAAAACAGCAGCAGTGGTTTCATCAGCCGGGAAGGCTCCTGCTTTGCGTCTGTGTGAGCCGATGCCGGTTACCACGAGGCTGTGTCTGATACTGATATCCTCAGCCATGCCATATTTTGCACTTGGGTATTTAGTCTTGACGTAGATAGACTCACGGGGAATACACACTCTTCATGTTTGCAAGCAATGGAGATAATTCAGTTAGGTTTTAACTTGTGTGACTGGGCTGCTCTTTGCTTTTTAATAGACTGGCAGCCCACCTCCATAGGAAGCTGCGTTTGGACAGGGGTGAAATATCTTTTTGAGGATGCAGGGCTCTGCAAGGGATGTTTGAGCATCCATCAGCCTTGCTTGCCTGCCTTTTGATCTTCCTTTTTCTACCTCATCACTACAAGCCAGTTACATTGTGTTACCTAAATGCTTACCAAGGAGTCTATATGCAAATTTCATTGGGGGAAAAAAACCCAAAACGATCTAACACCACTATTATATTATCTCAGAAAAACCTGATTAAAGCAACACTCTTCTTTATGGTCTTGCTCTCCTCCAGCCGGACGCAGTGATTTCCCTCTTGTTAAGGTCAATGTATAACATCAAGCCATTACATATGAAATATAAAGACCTACATATGAAATATAAAGACCACCTTTCGAGGCTGAAGGTGTTTGTTTAGAGACAGGACACAGGGTTTCATACAACGCTGGCTACCTTCACATTCACCAGTTGATTACTGATACCTTTTAGACTGTAGTGAGAAGCAAACAGAAGTCACTGGAAGTGTAACTCTAGCACCAGGAAATTATAAGTTCACATTTTTAATTTATACAGCACAGCTTCTGAAAAATTCCTCCTCCCCGCCCTTGCCTCTAATGTGTCCGTTTTCCTTACACATCTGATCTCAAATAACCTCGGAGGTTTCACACAGTGCAGAGGAACCCCAGAAAATAATAAAGGTATTTTGTGAAATACTGCTTAGTCTCTGGGATAAACCTGGAGCACTGACTTGTATAGCTAGAGGCTTATTTTTAGATCCCCCAGAGAAAATGTGTGGAAAAGGAGAGAGAGAGAAAGAAAGAGAGAGAAAGAACAATTTAAATCATCATAACTTCATAAACCAGATTTTTTTTTGTTAAGATTATTTGATAAAATGTAGCTTGAAATATATTTACAATCAAAATGGGTTTATTGTGATTTTAAAGCTTTTGCTTAAAAAAAAATATAAATGTTTGCTTTGCATTAGCTCCTCCAAGAGGCCAAAGCTGTTTAAAAAAAAAAAAAGTTAATGAACGTGTCTATTTTTACTAAATTGTTGGCATGGCCAGTCTAAAACCAGACACTTTTCCCCTTGGGGAGTGGGAGACCTGGAGGGGGGTTAAAGGGACCCCCAGCCCTGATGCACCGCCCGCAGAGGTCCATACCCAGACCATGGGGACCTCAGCAAAATGCGAATGCGGGGCCATCCCTTCCCCTAGGGAAAAGAAAAGAGAAGCAAGGAAGTGCCTGTCATGGGGTCCCCCAGGACCTGGCCCCGCAGACATGGTGCACTGCACCTCCACGGCTGAATCCCGGCCGACCGGTGGGGCAGGAGGAAAACAAGCTCGGGACACTGGTAAACTGCATTTTTTCCCCCCTCCCTCCGTCTCTCTTCCTCCACCCTTATTTTATTTTTATTTTTATCTTTTTTTTTTAAAATTTTTATTTTCCCTTTTCTTTTCTTTTCTCTTCTTGCCTTTGCAGAAAGGTGAGGCCTTTGCAGAAGGGCCAGGAGGGAGCGGGCTGGGTGGGAAAGGAAGTATATTTTACGGCACTTTCATTACTCAACTTGATGAGAGCTAATAAAAATTCTTAATTGAAAATAAGTACCTTAATGACAATATCATAATCAGGAGTTATATTTCCTATTTATTTCAATATAAAATACCTTGCTTTCTGAACGAATCACAGCAAATTATTCAGAACAGTTTTACTTATTGGTGAACGCATTAGAAAGATAGTAAATACTGGTTTAAGTAGAATCACCTGCGGTAGGTTTTTCGCTGCAACTTTCCTTTCTGTTGCTAAAACCAATATTAGATAGTCTCCTAATTGTTATTGAAACGTTGACGGTTGCTTTCCCATATCTTTATTTGGCTTTTCAGCTGTGGAGTCAGCATTTAATCCAACCATTTGTGACATGGTTAACACCCACAATCATTTCCTGTTATGCCTCGCACTGACTATAGTGGGCTGCTGTATATTTTCCAACGCCCACTCTGCTGTCTTTACAATCAGATTATGCCATTAGACATAGACAATGAATCACTGTAATTGTTCTAATATGGCCAAACTGCCAGCAAGCATTAACCCTTTCTCAGGACTTTGTAGTTAATTCTGCATGCACCTGTGGTTACAAGGTGCTAAGAGACTTGGGGGGGGGGGGTGGGGGGGGTGGTAATATGGAAAGGTTCATTTTAGTTAATAAAATAACATTTGAAGTGCTTGATTTGGTTTCTGCAGCATGACCAACGAGTTTAACCAAAGATAGAGAAGAAGCAATTAATAAAGATAAAAAAAAAGTGAGTCGGTGTTTTTAGGCATAAGAACTCCTTGAATTTTGCAGAAAACAGCTTCAAGACGACAGAACGGTGTTTGCTCATTCTGTGTTGGACCAGAAGTTTATGTTGTGCATCTTCAAGGGTTTTCTTTAGGACGTAACGGAGGCATAAAGCCAAGGTCTATGTATCCCGCCATAGCTACAGCGCTATTAAATGACTCTTTACACATACATTCATGATGGCTTACTACAAAAATACTTCAAGGATACGCCTTCCCAACACCTTTCTGTTGAAAGGCTTGCAGCAAATCGGTTACTGATCAAAGCAACGCTACCCTTTGCAGTGAGCAGAGGACTAATTGGAAATCAAAAGTCTATTAGCATTGGAAATGCCATTTCTACAGTGGTCTGGAGATTTTTGCAAATAATTTGTTTAGGCCCCAAACTAACCATCATTAAATGAATGAAAGTCTCTATACAGACACCTTTTGACATTAATTTAGGCTGGTAATGTATCAGATTAGGGTTTAATATGAAATTCTGACTTGGGTAATTAAAATCTTATTACTTAAGTGGATATTCTCAGTTTAATGTGGATACAGGGAATCGGCTTGCCCTGCTCTACCCTTCGTCAGTGGAAAGGAGCGAACCTAAAGCAGGAGGAGTGGGACGAGACCAGGCACCATGGATGCTGTGCCCATCTCCCCTCCAAATTTCACAGCAGCGGAAGATATGCAGTCACCTTTAAAAAGTTCCCTTCATCTACTCATCTCTGCATACACCATAGCAAAAGCAGTTTCTTGAACTGAGTATGCTAGGTATAAGCAAATCCAGGAGAGAATAGGAGGAAAAAAAACCATGTTGGTTGGTTGGTTGGTTTGGGTTTTTTTTCCTTTTTTTTTTTTTTTTTTTCTGCATGGAGAATTCTGCAAGATTCCTGGGGGGAAAACAAACAAACAACTCAAAACAACTAAGAGTCAAAACCTATTCATTAAATATAGGGAAAACAACCCCCACCCCCAAAATAGGGAAAATCTATGCAAAAACATAACAAAGAAAATATGAAATACCAGTGCCATCTATGGGAAATATATATATGCATATAATTAGGGTAGGCATTCATGCAGAAAACTGAATTATTTTAAAGCCAAGAGAAGTCTTGGAAAAGGTAACGTAGTAGGGAAAGTTTTAAGCGTGGAATTCAGGTAAAAATACAGAATACATGCAATGCAAATATTCTGATAGCTCAGGACTAAGTAAAAACTCCGCATCAACAGGGGATGGAGGAGCTCCCTTGTGTTAGCAGGGCATCAGCCGGCGTCAAGACCCAATGGAGCTGATGGCAAACACTGGGTTTAGTATCCATGACCCCGTGGCAGGGTGCTATTGAACCACACTGTCCAGTTCTGGACCAAAGCTGGCTCACTGATGGGCAACCCGCCTCTCCAGCTGGGTTCTGATAGTTGACACTTGTACTCCTTATAGACTGAATCTCCCACAAAGCCAAGGTCCCAGTCTACTGCCATTAAGTTACCACCATGAGAGACACGGAAAGGGATATGAACTGTGTGCTCCTGCACGGGACCTGCAAGCCTGAGCTCTCCAATTCTGTCTATTTTAATGAGAATGTATATGAGCAAGCTATGACTAAGGACTGGGGAATCCAGCCTGCTATATGTAATGTGCTTTAGGACCTTTAGGGATGAAGCTGCTTTATAAATGCCAGATACAGCACCATTACTTTCACTTCAGATTTTATAACTTTGGCAAAACCGTTCCTGTCAGGATGAAACTTGGCCTGCTTCTCCGGCGCTTGGGAGGGAACCTTTTCTTTCCAAATCCGAGGAATCTGGTTTGGCTGAATCTCAGTTCATTTAATGCAAAAAAGTTCAAAACATTTGACACTGAGACCTTTTTCTGAACTCAACTCAAGACAGTTTTGTCTTTAAACACCAAATTTGGCAAGTTCTCGCTAGGCTCTTTTTTGGAAGATTTTCCAAAAAAACCCAACCCCATTCTCTTTCATTTCTTGGTAGCATACATCCCACTTGCCATTCTTAATCTAGTTTCTTAAATAATTCACTACTGTTGGTACACAAGGTAGTCTGATACTTCAGACTGAACAACATATATTTCAATATGTTTAAATCATATTTGAAAATCAGTTTGCAAACAGGACACCACATCATCCAGTGTTATATCTAATCACAGAGTACACTGCCATTTCACTTGAGCCAAGACTGCTGAAGTTAATGTTAGGACTCTTTTCAACTACATCCAATCGATAGCACATGTGAAACGGAGCAAAGTTTTTTGAAAAACAGAAGAGGTCCTACATTTACTGGATTTTTGAGCTCATTGTTGCAGGAAAATACTATTTGGAAAGAAGAGAGAGTTTAAAACAACATTATACACATACATGTGTGTGTGTGTGTCTGTATATATATATGAAAAAATAACCAGAAGCACCTTTGGAAGGCAGTAAAGTATCTACTGATAAATAGACAGACAGAGAGACAGACAGACATTGAACATGTGGGGAGAGAACCACTATTCACAGTACAGTCATAGAATCACAGAATCATTTATGTTGGAAAAGACCTTTAAGATCATCAAGCCCAACCGTTCCCCTACCCCTGCCATCCCACCCCCAAACCTTGGCCCTAAGCACCTCTTCTGCCCGGCTGTTAAATCCCCCCAGGGACTGGGACTCGACCCCTTCCCTGGGCAGCCCGTTCCAATGCACAGCTCAGCCGGTCAGCACAGCTCACCAGATCATTTTGAGGAGGACTCGTAACAAACATGGCATTGTGCACTGTTTGCCATGCTGCAGTGGAGTATAAACCACAAAAATGACTGACCTGGCAACTGCTGCTTTAAAGACCAGTTTACCCATTGTGAGGCTTTGGTGGTCCCCATGGGAGGATGCTGGGAGGGCAGCCCAGAGCCACCAGCCAGGAGCAGGGCAGGAGAAGATGCACAGGGATGAAGCAAAACAGAGACCAGAAAGGAGGAGGAAGGAAGTTGGTGGACAAAACCCCAACAAAGTGGTACACTGGGGAGAGAGCAAGAAACCTTGGACTTTCTGGCACGTGCACTGAAACAAAATATACTTAGGGCATTTCTAACTCACTCTCACATGGGCCTGGATATCACAATTTGCTTATTGAGATAGAAAAGTTGGTTCAGGAAAATGAGATATATGTTGGTTGGTTTTTTTCCCCACCTTGATTTTGTGTTAAAAATATAAACTGGCTCTGTAGGAATTGCCTTAGTAAAGCTGTGAATGATTTATGACATGAACAGTCCCAGACAAGTGCGGGAGCGAAGGCGGGATGTGCCATGCTGGTTTCTGTACTACAAACCTCAGCCGGAAATGTCCATTAACCTCAGGTGCTCAAAAAGAACAAAATCTCCTTGATGTGGGTGTTTTAGTTCCTTTTACTGCAGTCCTCAGCAGCGGGACCTTTTTCTCAATGTGTTAGACAATGCCTGTCCTTTTCTCTTGGTTCACCCACTGATGAGCCACATCCTCAGCTAATGCAACCTGATGTTTTTCAGAGTCTCTGGTGCTTTTAAACACAGAAAACAGTAAGTTCCTTCCATCTTATCTTTAGTTAATTCTTAGTCTTTCTGAAGAGGCTGCTAAACATCGTGTCTTTGCTGCTATTACTAACGCAGGACATGAGCAAGCACAGAAAGAGGCCCAACAGCCAAAGATCACTTGGTAGAACTGGTCATTCTGGGGTGCTGTCACATCTCCCGGGAATTTTAAACACACACAATAATGGTAAAACATTTCACTGTCATACATACACGTATGTGTGGGTGCACATTGTTTCGCTGCAGAAATATTCCCAATTTCAGTATAATGGTTCAGAGCTAGCACAAAGTGGTTGTCTCCACTTCTCCATGGAGCAATTGGCCTTGGCTGCTCCTTATCCAACAGCTATGGTCAACAATAAACACAGCATGGGTGCCAGGGGTGAGCTTCTGCCGTTCCTCCCAAGGGGACCTGAAGGACCGTGCTTTGCAGAAGCATTAAAATCCCACAAAGAATCAAAGGGGACATTGGACACTTAGTTCCCGCGCGCACAGACCTCCCACCAAACCTTTTCCTCGTGGGGACTTTCCTCACCTTGCTGATGGCTCGCAGTAGTACCAGCTTTCATTTTTATAGCACATTTCTTGTGCAAATGCACGTGGGTGATGGCTGAGAAGCTTTGGAGTGATCTTGCCTTGGGCATGGGGACTGATGGCAATCCATCCAGGAGCCTATGGACGAAGGGGAGCTGTGGTCCACAGCATGTGTTGGTTGACAGGTCCTTGTCAAGTCACCCCACATGAGGGATTTAAGTCAGTATTTGGAGAGAAGAGCAGATGAACACACTAAAATGCTCAACTTCAATTAATCTTCAGGTTCTGAAATTTTAAATTTATCTACTGCACTGCAAATAAACCAAAGTAACAGTCAAAATGGCTCAGCCCAGGCAGAACAGGTATCTATGCTGGGCTGTTTAGAGCACACAGACCACTCAACGGGATGAGCATGGGGGAAAAAAAACCCACATGGCTGAGGTGTGATGACAGCTGAGGTGGAACAGGACAAGGCAAGCAGTAGGGCATGGCCAGGGGCGTGCAATCCGTCCATACTCTGAAATTATCATTCCCTTCTGCTGGTGCCACTTCTTAACACTGCTGACCATACCTGGTAGTATGGGCAGGGCAAAGGGAAGCTTGTGCTGGCTGATCAGTAAGACCCATTTTCAGATGGCGAGGAGAGCTATGTGAAAGGGCCAGTGTGTAGAGAAAGAGCAGCCACATTTTGCCTTTGTGAAAATAAAATAAAATAAAAAAAAAATCAGATTGTGCATTAACCACTTCACAGCAAGGGAAGAAACCTGCAAGAGTTAAAACTTAAAGAGAAACAAAACAAAGGAAAGCTTTCAAACATTCAGTAAAAGGCTCCTTATGTTCTATCTGCCTGTGCTTCCTGACGTGTGCATGCATTGCATCTTTAGGGAAAGGAGAGTTATTTTCTTAGATTCCTGTAAAACCTTCTATTTTATAATTAATAAAATAAAATGAAAAGAAAAGGCCAATCAGCGTCATCATGAGAAACAAGACATGCCTGTGATTTTCAAATCTGCTGAGTTTAAGTATCTTTTCTGGTGTATAGCTGGTATTAAGGGAATATTTTTTTACCTTTTATTCAGAGTTGAGTTGCAGAGGTCATGGTAAACCGGAGCTAGGGCTATTCAAAGTTATGTTCATGCTTATAAACTATCTTGACTGCTATAGGCTCTGATATTTTCTTTAGAGACAAAACATACCCTCACACTCACTCTTCAGTATGTAGTTGAGTGATCTCAGGAGTCTGAGCTTTGTTTTTCTTTTAATTTTATTTGAAACTCTTCCAAATCCTGGAAGGGTTTCAAATCAGAGAGGGGTCTTACCCAAGGACTCATTTTTAAAGCAAAGTTGTATAATGCAACGTTCTCTTTTCTGGACTTTATGTAAAAGTTAAGCTTGCCAACCACCAATTCAGTAGTGCGTGCTTTCACTGCTGTCTCTGCAGTGGGTTTCCAGTAAGGACCTTTACAGGCAGTGGACTGTCCCACGGCCCCCAGACCAGGTCTGTATTTCTGCTTCACAACCACACCGTTCTCATCGAGAACGCCTGGTTAGTCCAGAAATAACAGCACTTTGATGCCCGGCTCTAGCATCTGATAGAAACTACTTTTTCAAGGCAAAATAATGGGGAAAGAAGCAGTGAGGAGGACAGCTCATGCACTACAGCCCCAGTGCTGACATTCCCCAGATATTTTGACAATGCAGTGGACCGAAATTTTTGCCCCATCTAATAATGTTGATTACACTCTTGATTTCTATATTAAATGTTATAGTTTGATGAGTAAAATTAAAATGAATGCTTTTTAAGTCTGGTATGTATTCTATTCTACTAGATAGTCTGTTATAGCTGATAATATCCTACTAGATGTAGTATTATATCCTAAATGAGGTCTAAAAACCAGGGGATTTTTAGACAAGGCTGGTACTAATCTCTTACATGCTCATGTCCCATTCTCTGAGCATCTGTAGGACTGGCAACCTAAGGCTGTTCCTTTGTCCCCTGCTGGCTACCCCAGGAGCTGACACTCGCCAGTCCCTCGTCTCCAGTAGGATGCCACAGTGTCATGCCCGAGTAACACCCACTGAATTTTCTGGTGGGCCATGTGCTGGGCTTGGCTTGCCACCGCAGTGGCAGGGATGGACAAATGAAGCTGTAAAACAGATCCTCTAACAGAATCTCCAGGCTCTGCTTACGAATTCTCTGGACCACAATGCAACACTGCACTATTTTTCCTGCAGCGCGGCCATCCCATTTTACAATACTTTACACACTTTATGTAACAAATACAACAGCAGAGCAGCACATTGGCAGAGAGGGAGAGAAATGAAATGATTTAATACTGTCAAACTAGAACACTGTCATCAGATGAGAGATGGGAAGGTAGAAGGTCAATAGCAAAGGTACAATAGCTGCACTACTGAAATACTTTGGGTTATTCCTGTATGATACAGTGTTGTTTTGCAAGGGGGAAGTGGGGGCAATGTGTGTAAGAAAACTATTGAAAAGGAAAAAAAAACCATCAGGAAAAGATCAATGCTTGACTGAGCTATTTTATTAAATTCCCTCTGGATTTAGCCTGAGACTTAAGGCATGATACGATCAGAGCAGATTGCCTTGGGTTATTCCACTCTGAAGTTGTCCATATATCTGACATTGGTCATGACATATTTAATTTGAACTGGAAGTTCAGATTTAATGGTTGAATTCAAGTGGAACGGGAAGCACATAACCAAGTCGGGACTTACTGTCCATGACTATTGCTGCTAACCTCTCTCACAGGGTATTATTAGTGTGTGTGGGACCTGGGAAGAGCCCCATGTTCTCCAAACAACCTTGGATATAGGGTGAGAATCCCATTAGTGAGTAGTAGGACCCAAAGTGGTTTCCAAAGGTGAGGTTACCCTACCGAAAACTATATGTGATGCAGTTTGCAGGAATGAGGTGAACCTTTGGTTTCCAGAAAGCCAACAGGAATTTTACTACTGACTGTAATAGAGGCAGCTTTCATCCTTGATGTAAAACCCCCAGGGAAAAAAAAAAAAAAAAGACAAACCAGAACAAAACAAAATAAAAGAGAGTGAATACTTACAGGCTGTGTAGTTCAACTGCCCTCTCATTCCCATTGAAATTTTATTTGGATACAAGTAAATCCATTGCTTACTGTACCAAACAGCTGTTATGAAAGAGTCTACCCTGACAGGTTGGCTTTAAGGGTATGTTGAAAATTGTGCTGGATGGGATTTAGCATGTAAGCACTATCATCTACAGAAAATGTTTACCACATGTCAAAATAGCAGCAGTAAAGTAGAACTGAAAAGACAAACACATTAACTGAAGGCACAATTAGTAGCTGAAGACTTGTTAGTAGCGGCATGTGTGACCATTTCTAGACTTTCTATTTCCACACTCTTTCTGATCCCAGTGATGCTGAGCCTAATATGCACTATTAACTTCTTGCATTGACCTTTCTACAGTGAAAAAAATCAGCAGAGCCAAATCTTTTTCAATGCCTGTAAGAAGCCCACTGACTCCTGCGCTTATCTGGATTCAGTGGGTTTTGACCTCTCCATGAAATCATTATGGAAACAAATCCATGCGCGTTCCCTCCCCAGTCAGCAATAAACAGAACGAAGAATATGGATAAAGAAGTGAATGAACATTCAAAATATACCCTTAATCATTGCCTGGAGGAGGTAAATCAAAACGGCTCTAACGATTCCTGCAATGGTTTCACAAAGCCAGGTCTTCTGAGTATTTTTTTTTTTTTAAATTTTGTGGCCATGGGAAAAAAAAACCAAAGACCTTAGGTGGCATCCAACTGCAGAGTGGGGTACTGATTTCTCTACTTGAGGGGCTTGCATTTCATATACCATCACCTGTACTGCATAGTTCAAAGCAAGACACATGGGTCTGAAGAGAAGGAAATGTATCCCTCCCTGGATGTCCAGCCACAGACAGGGACATGGACAGAAGGGAAAAGTGTCCCGGTGAAGAAAAATCACACCTGAAGGTTTCATGCTCTCATGGCAGACTCCTTTATCATTCTCTCCACCTTCCCACTGCTGTCTCCAGCCCCTCCATTGGGCTGAGATGATGTCCCCACATCACCGGTTGAGCCCTGAAGCAGAACATGGATCTGCTTAGCCCAAAGGCCACTAGGGACCCCTGGTCTGCAAGGCGCTGAGCTCCACAAGCTGCTTCTCATGGCCAACCCCTCACTGCCCACCATGGGGGTGATGCGGGGGGCAGGAGGCTGGCAGCCCCCCACGCCTGCAGCCCCGCACACCCCTAGCAGCCCCTCTGTGCATCTCCCTCAAGTGTTACTTAGAGTTTTGGACAGCATCATTAATCTGAGAGGCACTTATGGAGATATATCGGTATCCACCTGATCGTTGAGGTCGTTTTCTCCTCCCATATGATTCATTGGGAGGGAATTAGGGTAAAATGTAAAAAGTATGCTGATGTAATGGTGCATTTTTCAGGAGCTCATTCATTGTCTTCACCTTGAGCTTTCAGATGGGCTAAAGTTGCAAAGCAAACAATAGGAAATCTTCCTTTAAAAATGTGCTAAGGAAAAAAAATAAAAAATAAGAACGCCTTTATAGCATACCTCAGCTCTGACTTATCAAACGCAAGGTGTTTGTTAGATGCAACAGGTTCCTTCCTACGAAGCAGTGTTCTTACATTCCTCACACCCCCTGTACGCTTTGAAATCAGTGTTCAAAGTGGACTTTCTGAATTCATGAAAACCCACAGGTCTATAATACATCCCTAATGGAAGTCAAACATGACACCCTAGAGATAAAACACAGTGGCCTTACCCTCTGTTCACAGTAGGTGTCTGTGTATAATAAATATTTTATTTTACTACAAAAACAAATAACTAAACATACCCCCTGTGTTTGTTCTGAACTCTACAGTAGCTTTTGTGAGTTTACTATATTTCAAAGCTGAGATAGGAAACCACAAAGTCACGTCAGTTATACTGCATGCTTGCATAAGACAAGCCAGCGCTGCTTCCAGCCCTGCCAAGCTCCTGGGACCCAGGTGGCTCTGGCCCTCCAGGAGAGGACCCATGAGGAACCTGGCTTCGGGGTGGAAAGCCCACCAGGCATGGTCCCATCTTACAAACAATACATTAAAACAAACCAAACCCTGTTGGTTTTGCTACTTTTAGTGTTAGTTGATGGTCCTGCAGGACCTCAGTTAAACTGGCGCGTGGACTCCATTCTGCTGCAGGATCTGGGGCACCTTTATTCAAGGTGGGACACCCAAAATGCGTGGGTGAGCTGACATCAAAGGGGAAGCATAGCAGCTCCTCTGAGCTATTTCGTATATGGCCATGTTCTTGATTGTACATATTACTATGGCACTTCTCCACTGTTGCCTCATTTCTTAGGATATTTGCTCTGAAAGAGGTAAATATAAGCTGAAATCACACACACACACACACTTTTTTTTCCCCCCCCATCTTCAGAAGTTCTTCAGCTGTGGGCCTACAATTATGGAGAACTTCATTAGCTTCAGAAAACTGTGGGAGGAGAAGACTGCTAGAAAGGAGAGCCATGGCATGAAGTAGGGCTCCATGGAGAGGGCCATATCCCTCTCCACAGACCAGGCGTCGGCACCAAGGCTGGCAAGAGGCTCTGCCCAGCGTAACCTCACTAGATACGCATAGTACAACACATGCTCGCTGCAAGAATATAGCTAATATTCTGCTTCCCAAGGTGTTCACACTGCTGCTCTGGCTCTCAGGATGGAGTCTTATCTGTTTGCTGCTTCTGGGCACACACGATGGGCAGGTGCACAGGTAGGGCACCCTCCCGGTGCAGCCCTGACTCAGATGCCGTCCCTTTGGCTAAACCTGGAGAATGCTGCAGCTGTAGCACTGCAATTTCTCCTGTCTCGCAGCACCATGGATGCTCAGACACTTTTCCATCAAGTGCCTAATGCCTGTTAATAAGAGAAATGTGATGCTTCTATTGAACGTGGATTAGGTTATGAGACATCACTCTTATTTCAAGGGCAGTGTCAAACCACCCAACTTTTAAATACGTATATATATAAAGGAAACGGAGAAAAGCTATCGTAAATGTGCAGTTCCTGATGAATCACCGAGTTTTGACAGCTTTACACAGATATAACTACACCCGGCCAATTTCTCAGCTGGTGTAAACTGGCATCCATCCATGGACCGTAATGAAGACAGGCCAATTTACACCAGCCAGCTGACTCATTTTTATTGATTTTAAATGATTTACATCAGGCTCAAGACGGAGTAATACACTGTGGAATCAGGCCCACGAAGTATGCACCCTAACCTTACATTATCAGGGAATTCAGAATTAGGATTTCTTGGTCTATCATTATTCCATGCTTTTACATCTATCAAAAGTGAGCTTTTCTAAGTGCTGCGCTGTGAGGGTGTCATTATCTAGACACAATAATAAGATATTCCGGCACTGTAAAAAACCTTAAACCTTGACTTGTGGGTTTATACAAGACATTTAATGTTATTTTAACACAGTATTTGGTATGTACTTTTATATATTTCAGTGGCTTATATCATCATCCTTACTGTACTAAAACTTACACGTCCTTTTTCTTAAATAATATCCTTGTGTAAATTTTTTGTAAGCTCTAGGTCTATTTTATGACACATAAACTTTGACAATATATTAAAATCTTGGAGGAATTTAATATCACTAGAAGATTATCTTAAAAAAATCATTTCTCCGTGTTATAGATAGTGAGACATATCTAGTATTTTAAGGGGTTTAATAGCTGTTTGTAAATTTTACTGCAACTGTCAATAACTTCATAATATATCGAGCCAGTTAATAGGTCAACAGAAAATATTTATAACTTGCTATAAACTGTTTATCCAGGAATAAACTTAATTTCTAATGATAGTGAAACATAAAAGTCCATGAATATTAATTTTAATATTTTATCCTAATTTAAACACACTTTTACCATTGTTGTAAACACTGTTTGAGCAGAGGTAAAAGGTGCCGCTTCTTCTAACTCCGGGCAAAAATATCTGCAAACAACATCACTAATGGGAGTTTAAATCGTCCTGGAAGACGAAAGCAGGAAACTTCTGATGGAAAAATGCCATATATATAAGAAACTATGCTGGAAAACATTTTTTTCCTTCTCTATAATGTTAGACAATACGTCCTCCTCCACATATCTTTGGCAAAACAGATTTTTTTTACACTTTTAATTTTTGCACACCTAAATCACGTATTTTATTTCAGTCTAAGCCTAAGCATGCCTGATCCTGCAGCGCACTGCATCCCCCTACCATCACCACAAGCCACAGGCAGCGATGCCCAAATGGCTGGTGCCAGCAAAGGATCTGTCCCCCTTGGCATGTAAGGTCTGACCCTGCATTTTGTAGTCGGGGCAAAATTAATTCGTATTAACACTATGGATGTGGGACCTCTGTTCAAAAATGCCAGGTTACACAGATTCCTATAGGCCCCCAAACTTTCAGATTAGGCAACACCCTTATTCCCATTATGCCACCTTCCAGGCTCCCCACTTGCATCACATCATAGCTTATTTTAGCTGATTTGCAGAGACCAATGGCCAAGTCTGACCAGGATTCAATGATACTGGATCAGGCCATGTTCCTGCTCACTCCCTAGCAGCCTATCGCTGGGGACTCAGCTCAGCTCAGCTCTAAAAGTCCTCTTCTTGTGCCTCCATCGCATGGCCGCAGTCACAAGCCTTAATGCAAGTAAGAGCTGGCAGGTTCCTTGCCATGGTTTTCACGTTACAAAGTCAACGAACTGCACCCAATTAATTTTTTATATTTAATATTAGGCTTTATTAATCTATATTTTATTAATAGAATTTTTAAATATTTAATGCCAAATTTTTATATGTAATACTAAGAGTTATTAATCTACTAAATTTTATTAATAGAATTTTTGTAACTTTCTTTTTTTTTCCCCTCCAGATCAATTATGTAATTTTAAAAATATTGCGACACCAGACTGAAAAGCATACAATCCATCCTCTCGTATTGAGATGTGTAAGGATGGCGCTTACCCATTCCTCCTCATTCCTCACCAAAGCGTAAGCTCTGTGGCCTTATTTCTTCTCTCTTCATGCCTACTGGGGTGGCTGCAGACAGACCTGAGATCCAGCAGCCCTACCTCCATTCCTAATGAGCCCTAATTATACTTTATTTGTGTGTTGAGACTAGATTCAATAGCACAACTCCCCTGTTAAGAAACTCTTCTTCAGTTGCATATTCCTGAGGCACCTTATGGGATGCCATTCTGCGTATAATCTGATTTTTTTCCCCTTCCAAATTAGTAACACAGTCACATAGCAAATTGGAATATGCATGTAGCTTCAACACTGATATGGCGTTGCCTTCTCCTCTTCCTGACACTTTTGATGTTGTTCCCTTTCATCGTCGTCACCGTCCTGCTTCTGCAGCAGACTTCACATCTAAGGCCTTGTGCAGGGCATAATTAGAAGCTGCAGGACCAAGACATGAAGGTCGGGCTCTTGTTTTTCAGGCAGCAGCTCGGGAAAGGCCAACTGGCCCCTCGGCGGTCACTGCATGGATGGGGCGATCACTGCCCACACCAAAGGGATGCCCCTAGGCTGCTCAGACCTCTCTCTACACCTTGGCCTGGCCGCCTGGTCACCAATGGGATGAACTCAGGTCAATGAGAGATGCTGTCTCCCAAATCAGCTTTGTTAAGGCAAGAGAAACATCCCCAAAAGCAGAGAAGCTCCCTCACACCTCTCCCATCTCCCCAGCTCAGGACTCTCCCTCCCAGGTAGGGCTGGGGAAGGGAAGAGGTGCAGAGGTCCCTTGCTCTGCTGACAGAGCCAAGGGGAGCTCTTGCTTGTACCTCACTGCTGCAAACCAGGGACAAGACTTGCCATCTTCTCCTAAATGTAAGTTTTTTACCCTTACAAACATACAAATACGGGTTTGTGTATAATAAACTCTTTGCCCCGTGTCCACATGTCCGTTCCCATTTGGAAAGGCATTTTGCTTCTAAACTTCACAGTTTTGCTGCAGTGAAGGAAAACCAGATAGTTTTCAGTTTGCTGTTGCATAAAAGGCATCTTAATATCCAGAGCCCTTAAACAAGAATAACCATTTACCTCAGAAAAGCGCTGAACAAACAGGATTTATTGCAATTGTGTAGTTGGCTGATTGAATCATGCTTGTTTTTCTGGAAAGGGCTGGAATTTGGAAAATAAAGTTATTTTTGTAAGAAAACACATGCACCTATCCAACAAAAATATCTTTTTAGCATGAAGAAAGGACACCATCAGCCCCTTCGAGCCGTCAAGCCTTGGAGAGCAGACCCCAGTGTGAAGGCACCAAGAGCCAATGGAGTTGGAGCAGCTTTGAGCCCATTTATTCCCCAAATACAAGGGGATGTGGGCAGCTGTGGACAAGTCTCATGCTCGCTACAACCCCTCTTTATTCCTACCCCATGCTTTGCAGCAGCACAGCATCAATCTGGGGCTCTCTGCCTTTTGGGTGTCACAAGGCTCATCCCAATATGTGGCCAATACATTGCATTTTGCTTGTTGGGTGTCGCAGAGGGGCTGGGCAGCTCCAGGAGCTGCCACCATCTATAACCTCTCTACAGACCCTTGCTCGGCATGCTGGGCTCACCTGGTGCTGTTTCATGGGAAATGTTATATTTCAGTGTTTTTAAGAGAAAAAGGTGATTCCACTACTATTAATGGGAATAGTAAAGCTTGAGGGGAAAAAAAAAGAAAAAAAAAAAAAAGATAAAGACACAGCTGTGTATTTACTCAAAACACTCCACTATAAAATAACAAAGTTCTGAAAGAAAAAGTACCTCATCCTGCTGCCACCCCACTGGGCACCATACCGAGGGGGTCTCCAGCACAAGAGCAATTTTCTTACGATACCTTACATTCTGCAAAATTAGGCACAGTCTATGTGTTAAGGAGGGAGCATCAGATCAGCATCGGCTTTGAATTTCCTTGCTTTTGTCAGCCTCATTATTACAGCTCGAATGTTATTAAAATGCTGCTCTTCGTCTGTTAATAATCATTTCACTTCTCTATCTCTGCCACATGAACTTTAGAACACTGTGAAATGGGTTTTGTAGTTGCATGTTTTTTTCAAGTTCATTGATCAAACATTTGTACATTTTAATGTTATAAATAATTGAAGAGCCTTCATTTTTCAGTGTTAAAATTAAGTTTTCTGTTCTGCCTTTTAAAACTAGAACAAGGGGAAGTGTAATTTAAGCCATGAAAAGGCTGCAAAATATGTGAAATTCTCTGTAACCCTTTTCTGTGAGACTCTCCTCGTTTCACTTTGATTCTTGCAAAGACTGAAGTGCGTACAGCCAGCCCTTGACAGGCTCCTCTAGCAGGTTACCAGCTAGAAGAGTTCACCTATTTTCAGAGAAGGCTTTAAACATGGGGTGGATACAAGGAGACTGTTTGAAGCCACCCAGCAGGTTTGGGAATGGTGGGGGCAGGGAGGAGTTGGAGGAGGTGGGTGCAATTGAACTGGGCAGGGATGTTCAGATGAAGGACAGCAGCTTACATCTCAGCACATGTTTGTCTTCCCTTCCCAATGCATGCGTTAAATAGGAATGAAACCTATTGAATGAATGAAACCAGGAATGACCCAGCACGCAGGGGAGATAGGAAGAGGAAAGCATAAGGTTGCCTCTGGGAAAGAGGGGGAAAGCGAGATGCAAACTGTGTTAGCATCAGGTCCTATGAATACAGTGAAAAGCTCCCGTTCCTGGTGGTCACAGACATTCCTGCTATGTCAGAAGTTTAAACCAAACACCTCTACAGCTACACAAAGGCTGGCAAGAGGGCTTGTCCCTGCACCAGCCCTGAAACTGGGCTGAAAACCAGACAGATGAATCTCCTACAGTTTGTTCAGATGATGGACAAGTCTGTGAAACAGCCAGCAAAATTAACAGTAACTGGTTTTCTGTGGATCCCTTTGCGTGACAGTTTGGTAATGTCAAGCGTGAACCCTGGGGTCTTCCACTAAAGAGCTAAGCCTGACTCTAAATCTAGGTCAAACACAACCTCTGAAGTCAACCAAAGTTAATCATCGGTACTGGTGTACAAACTGCTGCTGGGTCAGCTGCAGAAATGAATCAATGTGGAGCAAGCCTAATCTTTCCAGCTTTTGGATGAACAACACAAGCAGAGGCTTATCCAAGTTATATCAGAAAACACTCAACCTTCTTCACTGAGAAGCTGGGGCTTTTCCTGGGAAGGAGTTCCCATGGGAGATGACTGGGGTTTCCTGGCTCCAGCCAGGATGGAGATGCTGTGGGAACAGCAGTTCCCAAATGCTGGTTCAGTTAACTCTGCTGGTGGATGCAGTGTCTTCATCCCAGTGGACACACGGACACGGGAGAGGATGCCTTGCCCACCAGCGGATTTTATGCTGAACAAACATATACACAAAATAAGGTTCCCTGAAAGTTATGATGAAAACTATGAATCTTTACATTAAAAGAGGTAAACCATGAAGACTGGATGTTCCTCCACCCTCTGACTGCTTCTTCACTCGCTATGAATTTTATGAAAATCGCGTTGAGTGAAATGGAGATTTACTGAAAACACTAAAAACCGTGTTGATGGAGCAAGCTACCCCTGAGCGATCGCTCTGCCTGAATTCATTTCAAAGCAAGCGTTCCCAGAGCCGCTGCGATGCCGAGGCTGGGTGACGGCATGTAAAGGCAGAGCTCTTTCCTCAATGGCAGCTTAAGAAAATGGGCAAAGACATTTCCGTATTAAATCCAGTTTGGCCTGAGCTGTAAGGCTCACGAGGCGTTCATACGCTCATTGGCATGGACTGTCCTAAATCTCCATCTCTAATTCCTGTTTCAGTGTAACTGAACATTTTACCCCAGTGCAAAAGCCAGTTCTAGCCATCCGTAGTAGCATGCTGTGCCATGGACGTTAAAGGAAGAGCCAAGGAGCAAACAGCAGATTAAAAAAAAAAAAAAAAATTGCAATAGTAGCCTATTTGTGGCACCACGCTCATATTTTCAGAGAGCTGTCTCCTGCTGTAAATTGGAAGAACCAGAACAGGGAGTGAAAGAGAAGGTAAATTAGGAGTTGTGGATTTCAGGAAAGAAGTACTCGGTTGCCTTGCTGTCAACCACAGCTTTGATTTCCTTTCTGCTTCCCCCTCACAAAACAAGAAGGGTTAAAGGAGTGAGGAGTGAAAAAAAAGTCAAAAGCATGCTGAACCAGGCTGAAATGGTAGGTAGGGCAAGTTTCTGTTCTCAGTACCACTCTTAGCTCCAGGACATCAGGAGGAAGGATGACTTACCTCATCTCCCCAACAGACAGAAGAAAACCCACAAGAAATTTAAAAAAAAAAAAAAAAAAAAAGGAAATACAAACAACTTTCAGAAACTCTCCCAGGTTGAGTGCGCATAAAGCTTGTTCTTGCAAAATCCATCACCGTGCGCATTGCTATTATCCTTCTTAAGAGGGGGAATTTGGAGAATGCTATTTAGGCAGAAGTCGGGTCAACGGCGACGGCTCTGTGCTGTGGGCAGCAGTTGCACCGCACCTCGTATGTGGATGTTGTGGTCGCCTGAAGTGTGGATCCCCACCCCATCCCTGAGCAGGGGCGGGGATCATTTTGGCTCTGGGGCTGGTTTGCCCAAGTACCGACATGCTGTAAAGAACATTTTGCAATTATTTCTTGGTGCTACTTAACAAAAAGGATTGCCTGGTGGTGCGCGGCGTTATCGCCCCCTCCAACAAGCACGCCAGCCTTCAATATTAATCTTGGTATTCTCCACATCTTCCAAGTTTCGGTCCACTTGAGAGTTTTCCTTTTTCCCTCCGCAGCGAGTGGCTTACTGGTGGGGATGGATTAAGACAAATAAAAGCAACACTGCATGGCAAATTCTTCTTCTTTGTTCAACAGCTGTTTTGAATGTGTTATAGGATTGAGTAAAACATTGCTTCCATATTCAAAAAGAGCCTCAGCTTTTCCAAAAGGGTTTGGCTCCTCTGCAAGAAGTTCAGCTGCTGATATTCACTTATTTAATTCTTCGCCAAACATGCAGAATCTCTGACAACCATTTGTTTAAATTACTTACACAACTTGCCGTTTTAATCTTTTTTTCCTATTAATCTGTGACAAACCGTGGAATTTAATATTTTTTACCATGACTAATGTATGAAATTTGTTAGCTTTGTCTGTAATTTACAGAGAGCCCTGAATAATTGAGCCTTTAAGTTTAAAGGCTTATATTTTGTTATTCTAGCTGTGATTGCTCGTAATGGTTTGAAGAACCTGAGGGGCTTTAGTGATGGGTGCCAATATAAAATATCAAAAACTGACCTTAGCCCTCCTCATTTTCTTATGTTTGCCTCCAATTACTATTGGGGAAAAAATGAAAGAAAATAAATAAGAGATAACATGGGGGGGGAGAAAAAAAAAAAGAGGGGGGGAGAAAAAAAAAAAGAGTGGGGAATTAATGTACTGAGAAGACTGCATAGGAGTAAACAGTTTCTAGCACCTCTGCTGTCAGATCTCAGCCTGCTCATTCTTTGCCCTTCTTTAATACCTTACTTGCTGCATTGGCCTGTCAGCCAAAGCTCACTGTGGTGCGGTCCTCTCTTTTTAATCATCTGACGTATGCTTTTCAGTAGTAATAATGATAACGAAAACCATAAGTAAACAGTCAGGTTTTCTCGAACCTGAAGAAGCCACAGGTCCTAACACAGATATCTACTTTCCCAGAGTCTATCTCAGCGATGAAGCTCTTTGTGTTCAGTAAACTCTACCAGCTGGAGGCCCTCAGGAGAAATGGCTGGATTGGAAGGTGTGCCTTTACAAGATGGAGCCACGCTTTACCAGGTCATCTCTACCAAAGACACGCATAACGGTGACATTAGAAAATTGCCACATGAACGTGAAGAGAGAGAGAGAGGGAGACCCAACAATCCTGCTGTCCCCAACCACTGCCCAGGTCTCGGTACCTGAGCGAAGGGGCAGGACCTTGCCTTTCAACAGCACTCCAGCTCTTTCTTTCTGCTTTGCTAGAAAGCTGCAAGGAGTTTGATTCAGAAACCACTTGCTTACGGACCCATAACGACCCAGTAATTGCTCAGGGGACAATCTCTAGAGTGCCATCCCCTACCCTCCACGTGGCAGGGCGAGACTGAAGACAAGGAGCATCACAGCGACCACGGAAATGCGACGTGCACTCGTTGAGATCTCTCATCTGGGAGAAAGAAAAAAGCACAAAGCGACTGCTGCTGCACATAAACACAGGAAAATAGGTCTTAGAAGGAGGCAAAATACAAAGTGATCTAATGGTACATTAGCCTCAAACCAGAGAGAGCAGTGTAGTACGGAATGCCTTCGAACAAGGATGTTATATATATATTCCTCAGGTCATGTTATTTCTTTTAAATATTAATCAGAAAAATTGGAAAGCTTTATTATAAAGATGACAAATGCTACTGTGCCTCAAGGAAAGGTTGCGCACAGGATGTGCAAACTCATACTTATTTGATTCAACATGGTGACTGTGGGCTGCACTTTTAATGAGGGAAATAAAACATCCTCTTAATTGGCTATAAAAGGATGTGCACCACAGACTTAGTGAAACATTAGGCTGCATAGTTAGGACCTACTTTGTAACAATGCCTCATTTTTATTAATATTATTTTTATTGGTTGTGAAATCTATGAGTTTATCTATATTATAGGAACAAAAGGCTTTTTTTTTTTTCTCCTCTTTTTTTTAAGGGAGAAAGAAAGAAAGGATATTCTACACAAGGTAAATTGAAAACATCAGTGTACCCTACAGAGTAATAGCACTTTATCATGATTTATACATGGGAACGTAACTGTTGCCAAAAAACATAGGTGACCTCTCTCTACCCTATATTAATAATTACAGTATGGAGATGGAAGCATGATATGCAGGACGCTCCTCTCTGCTATATAAAAAAAAAGGGGGGGCCTGTTTAAAATACGTAAAAAGGAGGCGAATCTGACTAGTAAGTGTTGACATGCATCACATCTCATGCAATGAAAAACACATTATTGGAACTTACCCAAAACTCAGGTTTTATTCCAACTGTTCATACTATTTTTTTATTTTTTTTTTTTTTTTTTTTTTTTTTAATTTAAGGAAGAACACACTCCGAACACCCTTTCTGGTCAGGCTCTAGCGAACACAGACCACCTCTCTGAACCCTGATGTGAAATACATACTATGGGAAGGGGCTGGCAGAGGCAGAGCCAAATATTCGGTGGCTGAACCCCAGGCAGAAGGGTTTGGGGTCACTCAAGGGGTTTTTTGTGCTTCTTAAGAGGTCCCTCCAAACACCTACGCCCCCACCCATCAGGTCCACTTCCCCTACATTAGTTTCATTATTATATTAAGGAGAAAGTTAGAACAATCATGGAGGAAGAAAAACGCATCTTTTATATGTATGCCACTTTTTTTTTAAAGCATCTTCCCTGCCCTCACCCCCTCAAAGGTTAAACCCATCCTTTAAAGGCCCATCCTAAGCTTTCCTTCGAAACAACTGCAGTCAGGACCCCAGAATGGGGGGGAGATCCCGCGCAGGACGCTCACCAGCTCACTGCCATGCAGAGATTGCAGCGGTGGCTGCCAGCCTCCCTACGCGGGTCTGAACAGCCCCGTTTCCCAAGACAGCAGCCTTGATATGCAATTTAGCAAATAAAGCAGAAAGCATCCTCTAGAATAGAGAGTGCGGAAGAAAATCCAAAGCACGTCAGCAAGGGCTTCTTTGGTTTGCAAATTTATGTTGAAACCTGTTAGTGATTGTGGGCATAACAGTTTTTATAGAACACCGTAGGTTACAAATTTAAACTTGACATATGATGGAGCTTGCCAGATTAAATATCCCTGCTACTTTTTTTTTTTTTTTTTTCCCCAGAAGACAAGGCAGGAAGAATTCTTCTTCCAACCTCTGCAGCTTATTTTCCAGATTTTCATATCCTTAGGCTTACTAAATGCTGATCCAGAAAGACCACACCATTGCTCTGTGCCCTAACCCACTGCTCCTTTCTTTGTGCACCTCCAGGCAAGCAACAGCAGTTCTGGACAAAACACGGATGAGGAACAGCACTAAATCCAGCTGTACCAGGGAGGGGGGGGGTTGGCTGGAGCAGAGACATCTTTTTTTCTCCTAAATGCCAGAGTTAAACTCACCCTCTTCAGAGCTGAGACCTCTCAAGGGGACTGGTCAGGAGAGATCCAACACCCACAAATAATTAGGGTCTTGACTTTATATCAAACCTAATGGCAGGCATCCTGCAGCATCTTTATATCAGGGTAAGATGAAGCAGAAACAGACTGCATTGACTTAAATCGCCTATTCTATATTTTTCTTAGGTGAATTTTGTTTCTCACTGAACCTTTCAGGCCCTGGAAAATGTAAAACTGAAGCAGGAAGCACGGGTTTAAATTATGTCAGACAAGATCAGACAGTGCCTGGAGCAGACAGGCGTTCTGCAGGTCCTTGCTGCAATGCTGCTCGGGCAGCCTTCTGGGAGAGGAGGAGGAACTGGGGAGCAGCGAGCAGAGCTGGAAAACATGTTTGGAAAATAACATGGCTCCCTGTGCTAGGGTTCCCCACCGCAGCCTGCTGCAATGCACCTGGTGGGGCATCCCGTCAGTGCTTTTCCCAATTAACCAAAATTCGCACTCTCACTTTGTTCTTTGCAGCCTTGTGGAATGGTAGGACCGCTAACACCTGAAAAAGAACGGTGAGTGTTGTGGGAAATACGGGGAGTAGTTTCTTAAGAAGACCTCTGGCTTCTTCAAAAAATTGAAATGACCAGTTCAACATCACAATGCAGATTCCAGAAATACTACGGGACTGGATATTTGAATTAGGGAGAGAATTTTTGAATGCCCAGTTCAGCAGTTCAGCAGCTATTTTGATACTAGCTCATTGCTAAAACCAACACTCAAGTCCACTTTATCCTATTTCCAGCAATTACAGCTTCTTCAAATAGGGAATTTTAATTCAAGAAGTATAATAAATGTCACTCCTGCAACACGTACACTACTGTAATCGAATGTGAGTAAGAAGTCACTTGAGATGGAGAGATGCAACAGCCCCTTTAGGGCTAGTGCCATAGCAGAGGCAACAAAAGGGAAACCCTCGTTAATCCATTGGAAATATCATGTTAATAAATGAAAATGAGATAATGACTTTTGTGGCTAGCTGAATCTTGTCTAAAGCCTCTTATGAGCTTCATGTGTCTCAATTAGGGACTATGTTACAAGGTAAAAAAAATCAGCTGCAGGCTGAACACAATAAAAAACAAAGTTAAATAAGGAAATGTACTTGGTATTATTATTATTGCAACCCTCCCGCCTGACCTAGAAGTTTCTTATTGTACAGATCCACCCCAAGCTCCCATTATAGCTTTTAATTGGTATTTCAGTAGCTGTTCCCTCAATGAACAGCATGACTGAGATTTGCTTTTCTCTTCCACACTGAAGGTCACTACGGCAGGGTCCATTTACCCTGTCCGATTCCGCATCACATGCGTTCGCACAGATAAACGGTTGTGTTTCAACACCAACGGCAAAGTCACCACCATCCTCAAGGCCAGTGCCAACTGCAATGCCAGCACAGATCACACTGGGAAAAGCAAACAGCAGGAGCAGGCTGAGCTTCCTGCTGGGCAGGGGGAGTACGAAGACTCCCAAAGTTTCGGTGTTTGGGCAAGGAGGGAGGAATCTGGCTGTAGCAAACTATTTATTTTGGATTTGCTGGTATTTGCACTCTGTGGTGCATAATTATAACACGAGTAAATATGCCTCGCAATTTCAGTTTTTCTGAAGTTTTGGTGGAAACAGGCATTTAACTCAAAACCAGGGTTTCTCTGTCTCGGGAAATGAGGAGCCATCTAAAAAGTGCTACCTATGAACTCTTCGTTAGCTTATATACTCCTAGGGCGTTATCTGTGTTGTCCTTTCACAGTAGACACACTTATTCGCAAAAAACCCCTACGCTTAATTGAGATTGTCGGTTAAGCAATTAAATAATTCTACACCCTCATTATCTGGTATTTAGCATACAAAAATGAGAGATTTATATTTTAAAAAAAAAACCAAAACAATGGGCAGAAACCACCATTTTCAAACATTTTGTCTAAATATCATCTCTCCAAAATATAACAAGGTTAATTTTTTTCACTATTTCTGTTGTTTGTTCTTTTTGTTGTTGTTTTTTGTTTGTTTTTTTTTTAAACACAGAATGGTAACTCTTTAGGAGTTCAGTTATTATAATTTCATTTGGTATTCATGGAAATAGTGGTGATTATAATGAATTCATTTGATATTCATGCAAATGTCACATGTGCTTCGGTGGCAGTGCCGTTGCCACTCGGCACTCATTAGGCTGGGCTCTGCTGCGGTGGTGGACGGACATCCTCACTCCAGTCCTTCACACGGGCAAGGACCTGGGACCAGCACAGATGTGTCGTGCTCCCGCTTCAGCCCCCTGTTTCTTACTTAAGAAAAAGCAGGTTTAGCTTGATCTGATTAAATAAAAAAAAAAATCATTTCCCTCTCAGAAGACTTTTGTAGTTTGCGTGCAAACTTCTTAATTTCCTTTCTGCTCCTCAGCCCTGTGCAATTCTGAAGACGTGCAAAAATTACTACAGAAGAAGAGACTACAACAACATATTTGCTTTGTGTTCCTCTGCTCTTGTTTTCCAGCTACAATACTTGAGTGGGATAGTTTGCTTCGGAAATCACTACAACTGCCAAGATTTCAGGAATAACTTTCCATCTGAAGGGCCATTTTCTGTGTGCCTGGCCTGTGACGTTGCTGAGAAAAGTTCAGGGTTTTGAGCAGACCCCAGATTCCCCATTCACCTTCGAATGGAAGCACCCAAAGTCACCAGAATTTTTGCATATCTTTGTGCAACGAGGATGATCCAAAGGCCCTGGGGGAGCAAGATGCTCAGGTCAAGCTCAATTTGGTGGGATTTATTTCCTTGAACCATTTTGGCCCCTCTCAAAGCCTTCAGTCTTTAACCACACCAGAGACCGACCGCGAGCTTGAGGAGGCGTGACGTCGTGGGAGCCATCACGGTTACTTAAAACACAAAATGAGCATGGCTAAGGTCAAAAGTTTTTCAAAAAGTCTAATATATACATCCCCAGAGGAGCCAGCTTTATTCACCTTAATCCTGAATCAACACCGCCTGTGTAAGTACAGGCTTGCCGCAGCCTGCGCGTCGTCCTTCAGGGGCCCACTCCTGCGCTTAAAGTTGGATGCAGGAGCCTTGACGGATTTGGGCTGCAATGCATATCGCCGGGGAAAGAAACCTGGCTGTGCTTTTTGAGTAGTTGCAAAACATCCTTAAGGCTTTACTTCCTACCAGCTTCTTAACCTCCTGCAGGCACTGGCCTCTCCGGCTCCCCGGCAGGCACTGAGAGTCATAGAATCACAGAATCACCTCGGTTGGAAAAGACCTTTAAGATCATTGAGTCCAACCGTTAACCCAGCACTGCTATCCCACCACTAAACCATGGCCCTAAGCACCTCATCTATCCTTCTTTTAAAGACCTCCAGGGATGAGGACTCCACCACCTCCCTGGGCAGCCCATTCCAGAGCCTGACAACCCTTTCGGTGAAGAAGTTTTTCCTAATGTCTAGCCTAAACCTGCCCTGGTGCAGCTTCAAGCCATTCCCCCTCGTCCTATCATCTGTTACCAGGGAGAAGAGGCCGACCCCCACCTCACTACAGCCTCCTCTCAGGCAGCTGTAGAGGGCGATCAGGTCTCCCCTCAGCCTCCTCTTCTTCAGACTAAACAACCCCAGTTCCCTCAGCTGTTCCTCGTATGACTTGTGTTCCAGACCCCTCACCAGCTTGGTTGCTCTCCTCTGGACATGTTCCAGCAAGGCAACATCTTTCTTGTAGTGAGGGGCCCAAAACTGAACACAGTATTCGAGGTGCGGCCTCACCAGCACCGAGTCCAGGGGCACGATCACTTCCCTACTCCTGCTGGCCACACTATTCCTGATACAGGCCAGGATGCCATTGGCCTTCTTGGCCACCTGGGCACACTGCTGGCTCATATTCAGCCGGCTGTCAATCAGTACCCCCAGGTCTTTTTCCACCAGGCAGCTTTCCAGCCACTCTGCCCCACGCCTGTAGCGCTGCATGGGGGTTGTTGTGACCAAAGTGCAGGACCCGGCACTTGGCCTTGTTGAACCTCATACAATTGGCCTCGGCCCATCGATCCAGCCTGTCCAGGTCCCTCTGCAGAGCCCTCCTCCCCTCCAGCAGATCAACACTACCACCCAGTTTGGTGTCATCTGCAAATTTACTGAGGGCACACTCAATCCCCTCATCCAGGTCATTGACAAAGATATTAAACAAGACCGGCCCTAAAACTGAGCCCTGGGGGACACCGCTTGTGACCGGCCGCCAACTGGATTTAGCTCCATTCACCACGACTCTCTGGGCTCGGCCACCCAGCCAGTTTTTAACCCAGTGAAGAGTACATCCATCTAGGCCATGAACTGCCAGCTTCTCCAGCAGAATGCTATGGGAGACTGTGTCGAAGGCTTTGCTGAAGTCCAGGTAGACAACATCCACAGCCTTTCCCTCATCTACCAGGCGGGTCACCTGGTCATAGAAGGAAATCAGGTTGGTTAGGCAAGACCTGCCTTTCGTGAACCCATGCTGACTGGGCCTGATCCCCTGATTGTCCTCCATGTGCCTGGTGAGCACACTCAAGATGAACCTCTCCATAATCTTCCCTGGTACCGAGGTCAGGCTGACTGGTCTGTAGTTCCCCGGATCCTCCTTCCGGCCCTTCTTGAAGATAGGCATCACATTTGCCAACCTCCAGTCACCTGGGACCTCCCCTGTTCTCCAGGACTGCTGATAAATGATAGAGAGTGGCTTGGCAAGCTCCTCTGCCAACTCCTTCAGCACTCTTGGGTGGATCCCATCTGGCCCCATAGACTTGTGGTTGTCCAGGTGGCATAGCAGGTCAAAGACTGCTTCCTCCTGGATTATGGGGGGTTCATTCCACTCTCTGTCCCCATCTTCCAGCTCAGGAGGCTGGGTACCCTGGGGATAACTCATCGGGCCATTAAAGGAGGTCCCTGCCAGGCCTCCGAGAAGGCTACCCACCGTGAAGCCATGCATTGCCTCAACCTTGGCACATGGGAGCAAGTGAAAGGAGGAAGGAGTGAAGGAGTCATATCTCTGTATGCAAACTAGTTGTTCTAAAAAACCACCGATATGCACACAAAACCAGAAAAAAAACCAAGCCCATTGGTATTAAATTTTCCTTGGACAGATGAACAGAGAGGGTTTGGCCTCAAACTAAGCAACAACACAAGCCTTACACCATTTGCCCAAATCCTCACTTTTTTCATCAAAAGATGAGTCATTCTCTTTTCTCATCTTTCTAATGAGAAACTCTTGTTTCCGGTGTTGAGGGGGGAGCAGCCCCTTGCCCATCATCAAACCAGATGCCATCCTTTGCTAGGTGGCACCACCGGTAATGCCATTATTTCTGTGTGCAAGCACTAAAAGATATTTTGTGCTTGTTTCCTCTGACAGAAGTAAATCACATCGCAGGAAGCATGTTCCACATGAATGATGGTCATTCTGGCCATCGCTGCTCTTCAGTTCATGTACAAAGGGATCACACAAGATATTTGCTGGCCTAAGCAAGGTTTTTGTTCGCATTAGTCATTTATGATGCAAGTACTTCATTCCACATCACAATGTCCCTGCTCCACACACAAGAAGCAAATGTAACGTAGGTTGTCTGATTGAGGAAGACCAATGCAGCACCCATGAGTTATTCCTGCCTTCAACATCTGCACAAATGCAACTTAAAGCTGGATTCTACAAACAGTTTATTGGCCTATCAACAGAATGTGTAGGCCAGGCTCAGAGATATTTTAATGCAAGTATAAATCTGATAATTTATGGTTTAGCTGACAGCTCTGAGCTGAGTTTTGCAGCTCATGCTCAGGGAAGGTTCAAAGGCTGGCTGGGGGCTGCCGGGACAGGGTTTGGGTAAACAGCGTGGCTCATCTGTGTGGCGAGAGCTTGCTGTAGTCTGCTCCTCCACCTGCATGCTTGTGCAGACCTTGTGAACAGAAGATGCAGCAGACTGCCTTTTTGCCAACAAACCAACCTTTCTTATTCTGGAGCTGGTTCATCATGAATGCTTCAAGCACCTTCTGTGGGTGCTTTACCCTACCCAGAGGGAAAATGTTTACCTAAAATAGGCCTTTCTCTTGTGTTTTTCAGTCTTCCTTTTTGAGGCTGCACCCACAAGTACACGGATGAAGTGCCAAATCCTTGCTGCATAAATATTCCTCAAGCAAACAAAACTTTGCCCCACATCCTATGGCAGATGAGCAACCTAACGGCTGAGCCCCGTGCATGCTGCAGGAACCTATGGCTCAAGAGTATTTGTGGATAAATCACTCAAGAATTGAGATTTCTTCCTTCCCCAAACCTACTCATGGTTCTTTTGAGAAGTTACTGAGCTGCACAACAGGCTCAAAAATTTTCAATAAGGTATAAAACTAAATAAGATGCTCTTTCTGGTTGCATTGCGGTGCTTCCCCCCATCCCCAACATACTGCTAGGCTAAAAGTCTAGAAGTTGATGTTGTCTCAGCTGAAAGATTGAGATCAATTTCAGTTCAATCCAAGAAAACACGCAGATTCAGCATTCCTCTACCCAAACATGTGCCCTCCTCAGATTTTAGATTTAGCTTCTCCTCAAAACATTTAAAAATGCATTAATTGACTGCTTGCTTATACTCTGAAAGCAAGACCAGACCAAATATCAATACAGGCAGACATGTCTTGAAATACGCACGTTGCGCATCTACACAAAAGCATCCTTTTGTATTGCTCTGCTGCTCACAGTAAGTGCATGGTAACAATTTGCATCGAACTCACAAGGCTTTTCTGCACAAGTCAATTCAGATCAATAGAAAAAGGCTTTTACAAAGAAAACAAGTGTTATGTAGAAAATAGTTCAGGCAGTGGGAACATTTCACAGCTGGGGTTGGCAAATCAACATACTTTTATCTGTAGCAAAAAAAAAAAAAAAAAGCCTGGCAGATTTAAATTTCGTAGCAATTTCCGTCACGTTTGGCAGGTTAGAGTCGCGTGGCGCTTGATTAGGCAGGTCACAACACCCCATGCAGCGGGAGGAGTCACTGGCAAATGCACACAGCTCAGAACTGGGAAAAAAAATACGTGTATAGGAAGCAGGTACAGCAACTCCAAGCGCCTGACATCAGTTTGGAAGTCTAGGATGAAATAGGAATTTTAAGGGAGATCTGACTAGCCTTGCAGTGAATTTGGTATTATTTTTATAAACTGAGTACTCCATCTGTTTTGGTGGTTATGTCACGATGCAGTATAAAAGGGTTCTAAACTGACTCAGGGCTTGAATGGGGAAGGTGAATTATGGACTGAAAGAGTTCTCACTTTTCTCCTGAATAGCAGCTCTTAATGACTCATTCCTGGGGTGCAGGAAAATGAGAAGCAGGTTAAAGGAGAAACAGGGTTTCATGGACACAACAGCTTCATGCTCTGGGAAGATACTGGAGTTATCCCAGCTTATACTTACTCCATTATATGTTACCGTAGTTAACTTGAAGTAGTTGAAGTAATAGTTTCCATTTAGTTCTATTCTATTAGACAATGTTTTTTAAATTAAAAAAAAGGAAAATAAAAAAGTGATATCCAATGATCAAAGCAGGCAGTTTTGAAAATAAAGGCACTGGAGCAGTTAGCTGTAACACGTGTAACTTGCACTGCCCCTTGCTCTTAGCCCTACAAACAGGGTTAACGCAGTGCGTTAGAGCACCATTTCACAGAAGATTTGAATAGTTCTTGTTTGTGGTCAGATAAAAAAAAAAAAATCTCAAAAAAAGCTTCCCTGTAGTATTTCAGGGTCATCACTCCTAATCAAACCCATGAAGAGCAGAAGTATGCGTACATCGAGCAAACCAACAAATAGATGTCAACAACTTCAAGCCTTGAGAAGCATTTGCTTCCTTCCCATTAGGTAGGAGTTTTATTTAAAGGTTCCAGCCAAGTCTTATTTTAGCCACATTAGTTTGCAATAAGGAAAAAAAGCCCCACCCTGAACAAACACAGTTTAGTAAGTGGATTTGAATAATGCTAAGAAAAATGTGAGTGGCTTTATGCTGTGCTCGTATGATCTGATGGAGAAAGTGATTTTTTAGAGCAGAGAGGAGACTGTTGTGCTCGCCTGTTCTGGCTCGCATCACATCAACAGTGTCACCGAGCATGAGGCAACGATGGTATTTCTATTTTTGTGCATAAAGTTCAGTACACATTGGATAAGAGAACACACACGCAGCTTCCATTGCTAAAAAAATTTGTGTACTGCCTCCATTTTTCTCATCTTTCTCCATAAATTAGTGTACTAGTACAATTTTACAAGTGAACTAATTTGCAGCTCATACACATTGCAAGAGCATTTGTGGATTGACAATAAAATTAGTAAGATCTCTGCTGCTAGATAATTCCTTGTCAGTCGTAGAACGCAGACATGCATTCCCTTTGCTCAATGGCATTTCAGGACTGATGCACTTTTCATTTTCATCTGTTTACACGAGCCTGGCAAACCCGGACCCTTGCACGTGTTCAGCTTGGAGCACTTTGACTTCATGCTACTGTTCTCTCCAGCAGAATTCTTCAGTATTGGGAATCTTTCTTATAAAAATCCCATTGTAAATATTAAAGGATGGTTGGGGTTTTTTCCCCCTCCAGTTTTATTCTGCTTTCCACCTGACACCATGAATTTGTGGGATTTTTTTTTTTCCCCCCCAGCTCACAAAGTGAAAACGGCCTCTGGGAACGACGCAGATGTGCCAACCAGCAGAGGATGCAGTTTATAAGCCAAGATAACGCCTTCAGGTACCACTCTGGCCTTTGCCTGTGTCACCTGGGCAGCTCATCCAGACAAGCAAGGTACCACCTACCAGCTGACCCACCAGCGCTGCCTGCACACTCATCCCTTCCTTGCATATCTCAATGCTTAAGATTAATTATTTGGCCTTTAACTACAGAACCAGTCAAGATACAGGTTATGCTAGAAAAGGACGGAGCTGATTTCTGTCCACCACTCCCAGCTCTATTAATGTCTCCCTATTTTCTGCACAGTTAGATGGCAACACAAGCTGCCTCCTTTTTTATCCCAGGTCAGCAGTTTAACACTTTCTTTCATCCTGCTTGAATCAAACATATCTATATTCTTATTTCAGCTACTTTTTTCTTTATGCTTATTTTATGAACACACATTCTGGGATTCTGAGTAAATTTAAAGAGTTTATCTATAGTTCATCTACTCTGAAATTCCTCCTCAGCATCTTGAAATCTTCAAATCATATCATCCTTTAAACAGCTTGTTTTTTCCCCAAGTGAGTACATTTCCAGGTTTCCCAGGCTTTCTGCACGTAGCAGCTTCACAAGTACTTCCATCATTCCTGCTGTCCTCTGCCCTTTCCAATCCCCAGGATGTCCATTCGATGCTGCAGCGTCCTACCTCGGGCAGGGCAGTCTACAGAGGTCCAGGTAAGTACTTTACAATATGCCAGATTAAACTCTTATATCTTCACAGCTCATACTTCCATGTGGGGTTTAGCTTCTGCTTTGCATTAGTACTACAACTCTTTCTTGCTCAGCGCTCTGCAAAATGTGTCCGTTCAGCATCTATCCTCACAATTCAGAGCTACAAATTTTAAAACCTACTGTTTGTCTTAAGAGGAGGTGATGGACTCTTCTCTTTCACGCTTTCCCAGTCTTGTACAGAAGTCGTCTGCAGATTTAATCCATCATCTCCACTTTACTCACCTCACTGAATACCACCTTTTCGCAAGTTTTTTCCAGGACATATGCATAGACCTATAGTTTAACCCTCAGTGTTAGTCGTGGACTGGTACTGCCTCCTGTTACGCCTCACATTCCTCCCGCCACACCAGCATTACTCCAACCCCCACCCCAGTTGCCCAAGCAATCCTTTCAGATCACTGCCGCGAACCCAAAGGGAACAGAATTAAGCCCAGTGCTGTCACCCATGCCTGCTTTCCACATTATCTCCCTAAAAAAAATTCCACTGATTTGTCAGACAGGATTTACCCTTTATGAAACCATGCTGACTAGTTTATTTCTCCAGATGTTTTGTGATCTCATCCTTTATTAATGTTTCTAGAGTTTTGCCTAGCACCAAGGTCAGATGTACTGGTCTATTATATCCTGGCTGTTTTTCCTCATCCTCTTTTCCCCCCACCCCCTCCCTCCAAAATGGGGTTGCATTTACTTCTCTCTAGTCCCTTGGTGTCTTCCTTGTCTCAAAGGAGCCAAGACAAAATCTTCATTTATTGAACCAGTAATCTCTTCAGTGATCTTGTTAAAGATTCCCCAGTACATAACTCCTACTACCTTGGAGCTTCCAGGGATTTTAACTTATACAAGATTTATTCTAGTATGAAATTATCATATCCCAGAAACTTTGCTTCCATTCAACCTTGTGAAGGCTGAGTAGAAAGATGTGTTTAGGCAGAGATTTTCAAAGTCACCTTGGGGATCTGGGTGCTCAGTTCCCATTGCAATTAATGGGACAGGGGCTTCCAAACCTCCTAAACAATTTAGAAACTGCAACCTAAATATTAGCTATTAACATTGTATATAAGTGATAAAAAGTATCTGACCCTTAATTTGTAATCATGCATTCTTGTTAAGTATTTAATTCTTGATTAGTAATACTTATTTTCAGTTCAGGTAATTCAGTGGGGCAACCAATGAAGGACTTTTTTTTTTTTTTTTTTTAAAGGTTGTTTGCAGCCCTGAACACATCAGGACACATCTGCAAGGCCTCAGCTTTAGTGAATATCCTCCATTTTTACAGTGTATGTAAAAACAGAATTTCATTTCACAGCAGCCGTCCATGATTCTGGGGTGGGAACACAACAGCACAGGTTAAGCACAGCCAGAAGCTGCCTCTCTCCTGTCTTTGGTGTTGACCCCAGCACCAGACCCTCAGCTCCTTGGGGCAGTTCCCCTATCTTCCTGTGTGCACACACAGTGCCACTTTTAGAAAACACTTGGGTTTTCCTGAGATGTCCAAGTGCAAGCCAAGTATAAACACTGAAGAGCTTTTAATGCCAAGTCCTGCATTTTTGCAACCTTTACAAAGGACTGTTGGCTGGCTCACCATCCTAAGCCCCTTCCTTCAGTATTCATCTCTATGTTAATGGATCCCACTCATTTCTACATCGCCCCCAATAAGATTTTCCCATAGTTTTCCAGCTGACCTGCACTGACTTTATTATTACTCACCCATGCTTTGCGAGCTGAAGACCAGCTTGCTGCAAAGCACTTGCTTTGGTTTGATCCCTGATGAAGCCCAAGAAGCTGGAGGTGGCAGAGGACAAGATGGGCAACCCACTTTGCGAGCACAGCAAATCTTGCACCCACAGTCCCCACTCTGCCACCTCACTCATGGTGAGTAAGATACAAGAGGCTGGTTGCTCCTCCAAAACAGAAAAAAACCTCCATCAGATACACAAATATGCTCTAATATTCTAAGTCTCTACTTCTAGGACTTGCTCCTTCTGGAGCATTCTGCAATTCTTCTGTGCAGCTTTTCCAGCCAATCAGATTTTTCTTTTCTTCCCTCCACCCGGTGCAGAAGAGTGATGACACAGGAGCAAAAGGGAGACGACCAAGGTGAGCAGCACCAGAGTAGGTCTCACCATCAACTCCCAACACAAGCGGGGGATATCACTCTCCTGCAGGTACCCGTGATGCTGTTCTCTGCACCCAGGCACCCCTTCCAGCCTGGGAACCCAGGGGCATCACCAGATGAGCACCTCGCCTCCTCAAAAACCCTCACACCCAGCTGCTCACCCAAGTTACAGCTCCTGCAGTTGTCACCAGAACGAGCAAAACAGTTCCACTTGTTCTGCTACCTTACACTCAAGTTGCATACAAGATATGCTGGGGAGGGTACAAATTAAGATTCAAAGGCTTGTGGCTTGAGTCTGGATTTTACCTTAAGAACATCATGCTCCACTCATCACTAGTTATTTCAACTTGTTGAAAACAAAAGAAAAAAGAAATCCCTAAAAGTCATTATTTTACTGGAGGTCTGGGTTGTTTGTTCCAAGGCTGTCTACAATGACACTGACTCAGAGTTTAGAGGCTGTAGGATATTAATATTAACAGTGTAAATAACAGACAATTCTTCAGAGGGCAGAGGAACTTGTCTCCAATTTTCAAAGGATATGCTTTACTTAACTAAGGCTAATTAGCTGTGATCATCTTATAAGCAAGAAAAAAAAATGCATCTGATTTTACATTTTTTAAATAGCAGAAAAGAATTTCCCATTTATCCAAAACAGACTTTTAGGATCATTACCAAGTTCTCAAACACGTACAAATTACTGTGCCCAAGATTATTTTCTTCATACAGGAAGAGTGGAAGAGAGAGAGAGAGAGAGAGAGAGAGAGAGAGAGAGAGAGAGAGAGAGAGAGAGAGAGAGAGAGAGAGAGTTGCTTGCAACGTATCCTAAGCACTTATCCAACCCCATTAGAGGAAATCTCCTTCTCAGCAATGCATCGCTTCAGTCCTGGCTTGCAGATACCTACTGCTTTCTTCTTGTTTTTTCTACAGGTTGCTGGTGTATACACATCATATGGAATGTTTTCTAGAACAAGATGTAAGGAATCTCACTACAAGGAGTACAAGAGAGTTTATTAGGTTAAGGACAGCTTGCTCCGTGAAAAAAAAGAAACTGGTGGCATGTTGAAAAGACATTTCTGGAAGAGGCACAACTTGAAAACAAGGGAGTGAGGAAGACTAAGCTAATGTTCAGTGCATAATGCAGGTAGTCTTCCCACACATAATTTAGCATATGCATAATAAAGTTCACTTCAAATCCATTGCACAGATTTTTTTTTTTTTTTACATGCCTAACACCCCTTCTGCAGCTAGTCCTGTCTGCTTCTGTCCAGTGCCACATTAGCGTTTCTGCTGTTAGTGGGGTGGCTAAACCTTCTTAGACTCATTAAAAGTTCACTTTTTCCACTTTATTAATTACTTTTCTTCACCTGAAGTGCAGAGAAAGACTGATCTCATGACTTTTTAGTACCTCAGCTAAGACATTACCAGGTTTATAGCCTCACTAAGCCAGAAGGTTCCTGCAGTTCTGGTTACAGAGTTCATACACTATCAAATCCACTTCATGTTTTATATGCTTTGGAGATATTCTTTCCTTCCTCCAACGACTGTTGCTGTAATTACACAAACGATCTGCTCCACTGTCACTTCCAGTCAAAGGTGTCATCCAAAATTAAAAATTCATGTAAAAACCAGAGATGTTACTTTTTAAGCAGACAGTTCAGACCTGATCTGGTTTCACAATGTTTAGTTTAACTTCTAAAATGCCTGGCTCCTGTGCATGGCGAGGAGCTAAGCCATGGGTGCGTGGGGCTGCCTGTCCCTTTGGCTCTCGGTACTTCATCAGTAGCAACATAACTTTGTTGTTTAAATTAAGACCACAAATTCATTAGGATTTAAGTGAAGTACATTTTATTAACATATTGACATGAGCCATAACCCTACCAAGTCCTGCTCTGCACCACCACCGTTCATGGCAAACCCCTGCTCTCCTCCACCACCACCACAGAGGACTTTGGAGAAGGAGTTCCTGCACCACATGGACCTGGGCAAGGAACCTCCTCCTTGTTGTGATTTGTGTTGCACGAGGTTGGGGCCAACACACCAGAGCGTCACAGTGCTACAGCCAGCACAGTGCCTGGGAGGCAGCTGCTGAACCCGTACTTGCCTTGATCACAGCTAAGAAATAAAGCCTAAGGTGGAAAGCACCATACTTTTCTTCCCTTGCCCTTTCCAGGATTGCTGAAGGCACTGGCACAACTCAGCATCAGACCAGACTGTGACATGGTTCAGAAATCAGTGTGGAAAATAGTCAGGAACAAGCAGTCACTTGTAAAGCTCCACATGAGAGAGGGAAAAGAAAAAAAGGAAGCAGCAAAACAACCTTGAGCAATGACTTTTACCCAGACATACTTCTCAAGGTCAGAGGAGATTATTTTTGGCCAAGCAACCCCTATTAAAGCTGGAAATATGTTATTTCTTGTTAAACCCACTAAGTAATACTTTTAAACAAAGAACAGTTGAAGTAACTTATCATATCATTTCAAATAATTATTTTCATGGCCATAAGACGTGTAATTATACAGAAGAAGTTATTTGGCCATTGCCATTTGTTTAAAGTATGAGATGAGGAGGGAAGAACACCAACATTTCCACCAGCCAATATTTATGCATCAGATAAAGTTTTCTGTTTACTCTATGTCCTACCACTGTCTCATCAAATTCATCAGAACGAAAACAGTGTGCTTTTTCTTTGGAGACAGACTTAACAATCTGAGCTGAATTCTGAAACTGGATGTGCCCATTGACCCATTACTAGTGTGGGTGTTTTCATACCCAACCAGTTAATTGCCCATAAAGATTCATAATGTAACATGACATGAAGAACCACCAGATGTGACTCGTTAAAGTCTTATGCACAAAGCTAGGAAATCAGGAAAGGCTTGTTTTTCCAGACCAAGACAGCATTTCAAACTTAAATAAATGCTTTGTACCAACTCTGCTTTTTTTTTTTTTTTCTCTCCTTTTTCTAAGCAAGACTGTCAGGAGAGAATAAAAAAAAAGAAAAAAAAATATGTTTAAAAAAGAACAAACAAATCTTATGTAGAGACTCAAAGAAGTGCTGAAATAACACCATAGGTCTTTTTGAATGCAATGATATTAGGACTGATATTAGGCTGCATCTGACCTGCTCACAGGTGCTCCTGGAAGAATTAAGCCTAAGGAAAGACTCATGTGAGCTGTGAAAGCAGTCTTACAGCAGCGTGTGTTTGGTCTTATTTTCCCATACAGGCTGCGGTCTCTTCAGGGTGGGCACATGGTTTGTTGAGAGACTGCAAGAAGTGCTTGGTGGAACAAGATATTAAAGTTTTAGCCGGCTGGTTTTATACTCAAGAGGCAACTTGCTATGTAAGGTCATACTCATCTGGGCAAAAAGATTGTTTCTTCCTCCCATAGATTTCAGTGATAAGAATGGTGCAGGACTTCATTTGATCTCACCAACATGCACTCAGTTTAAGAGTCTGCAGAAATAAACAATGCTTGCACAGATATGTAGGAACAGAATATCAAAAATGTGTTATAATCATAATTTGAAAAAAAAAACCAACCACAAAACAAGTGAAAAATCCTCATGGTTACCCTTTATTTAGATGCCCAAGTTCAGAAAAACATTTTAAGTTGCCTGGGAAACTGGAGGCTCATACTACACTTCCATGCTGTAATGCACACCAAAAGGGCAGTGGACTAGGAAACGACTATTTTATGCATAATTTTATTCATGTAGCATCACTTCTAACACTAAATTCCGAAGCTTGCACTGAACACAAAAATTGAATTAAAGTCCAGGCCAGTTGTTGATCTGTTCATATTGGGTACAGTTGTAGTGATTTCATTGTTCCTGCACCACAGCCTAAACGTCCTTTTAATGCAAGGTAGAGTAGAGAAAGAAAACAAGACTTTAAGAGATATCTGAACATATCAGTTTTACTTGGGAAGTATTTTATACCGAGCATCACTCCAGTCAGAAGCTCCTGTGATTTTTCTGGTGACGCAAGAACTGATAAAAGTATGTAGCAGTGGCAAATCCCGAGTGCTTGGAATATTTCTCAGAAGGACACAGAGAATCTCACAGCTAGGAGAACAGCGGCTGTACGTTCTGCCCAAGGCCTCCATCTACCATCATCAGTATCACCCAGTGCATCGATAGTCACCCAGTACTCTCTCAGTGCCAGAGAGCACCACCGTATTATTCACCTTTCCAAAGCTGTTTTGGTGATAGGTATTAAATTAATAATAGAATGTTTTGGGTTGGAAGGGACCCCCAGAGGTCACCCAGCCCAACCCCCCTGCAGGAGCAGGGACACCTTGAACCACATCAGGTTGCTCACAGCCCCGTCCAACCTGGCCTGGAATGGTCCCAGGGATGGGGCCTCCACCCCCTCGCTGGGCAACCCCTGCCAGGGTTTCACCACCCTCAGCGTAAAGAATTTCTGCCTTAGATCCAGCCTAAACCTGCCCTGCTTCAGTTTAAAGCCATCCCCCCTTGTCCTGTCCCAGCTGGCCCTACTAAAAAGCTTGTCCCCCCCTTTCCTCTGGGCCCCCTTGAAGCCCTGAGCGGCCGCACTCAGCTCTGCCCGCAGCCTCCTCTGCTCCAGGCTGAACACCCCCAACTCTCCCAGCCTGGCCTCAGAGCAGAGGGGCTCCAGCCCTCGGAGCATTTTAGTAGCCCTCCCCTGGCCCCGCTCCAACAGCTCCATGTCCTCCTGCGGGCTCCAGGGGAGGTCTCCCCAGAGCGGAGCAGAGGGGCACAATCCCCTCCCTCGACGCTGGCCACGCTTCTCCTGATGCAGCCCAGGGTAGGGTTGGCTTCTGGGCTGCCAGCACCCATGGCCGGCTCATGTCCAGGTTTAATCTTTATAATGCTTCACAATATAAGAATCCACACAGTCAGCAATGTAGAAAATATGAACATCCTTCCCCAGCCAAACATCAGCTACCAAATTGCAGTCAAGATCTGTTGCACACTGCATGCCCTGATGCAAGTTACTCGCAGTTGTCTCACTTTGCTCCAAAGTGGCCAGAAAGTTTTCAAAGTCCCATAATTACAGTTCTTGCTTCTGGAAGGGATCAGACCAGCTACGTATCTCAATGCACACCCCATGAAATAAGAGTATCTTTCCATTATGGGTTTCCTCTGGTAATTCATAAGAGCCCATAAAACCGCAGACAAACCATAAAATATCCTTCTCATTGGCTGGGCGAAGGAATTAGCGAGAATGGAGAACATGCAACACAGAAATTTTCTTAACTTGTCTTTAACACTTTTATGTATTCAGGCCTTTTCTAAGAACTGGACTGTATTTTTCATAAGGCCACAGAGAAAAGTGAGAATTATACGTATGTATAAATCATGAAGCACTATTAAGATACAGTGAGGGTCTATTAAAAAAAAAAAAATTATCTCTAGTTTAGAAATTGCTTTTCTTGAAGCAAAGGCATTTTTTACCAAAGATCATGGTTTATAACACAGCTTAGGAGTTCTACAGTTGAGATTTGTGCTCTCAACATGGAGTGTACTGCCACCTAAAATAGGATATCTTCTGACAGACTGAACATTTTTCTTACAGCTTCAGGTGACGTGCATTCAGCTTCATTAGTCTACATCTGAGCATTGCTTGTTTACAGTCAGCACAAAAGAAAAGCAACAATAGTTTACAAAGTTTTCATTCACATGGCTATAGCAAGAGTTTCTAACAACTAATAGTTAATCACGCCAGAGCTTTGAGATAATTTTAAAGCATTATTACGCCTCTGAAAGCACATCTTTATCCAAATGATGACGTAATTAAAAAAAAAAAAAAATCTAGCATCTGACATGACTGATCTGCTACTGACTCACCGGATCGCTTACAGCCTGCAGTGCTTTACAAAGTGAGTCTGGTGAACAGGACATGCAGTTCATGGAGGACGTGTGAAAAGGTCACTAGCACTCACCTGGAAAGAAGATGTCAAGTAGAAAGCAAAAAAGTCCATTCAGAAGAAGCATATTTTCTTCCAAGTTGCAAAATGCTTCTCAGGACCCCCACCCTCCAGCTGCAGCGCCATTCGCTCCCCACCTGTATTTACCTCTCCCAGGGAGAGCCAGAAGATTTCCTGCTCCCAGGGCCAAAACTCCTCCCTAGCCCAAACCAAACCACACCAGCACTAACCAAACCTAGCTGCCTCCCTCCTTTTAGCTGGGAGAAAAGGGCTGGCATGCTGTGGCTCCTGGTAACCAGGCCAACAAAAGTCCAGCCTCCTCTCCAAACTCCTCTTTAATTAGCTTCCATCTCTTAATGAGCCACAGGTTTGCCACCCAGACCTAGAAATGAGCAGGGAAGGATCCATGCTGCTGTTCTCCTCCCAGCTGCACGCTATACCTCCTGCAATGGGGAGTTACAGCAAACTCTGCGTTTTGGTACTTTGATGGCCAGAAGGTTACTTCCATCGCTCTTCAGGGTCTTTTGATGACTTCTCTTGTGGCTTGTTCCCTAAGCAGGTTAGTTTTAGCAGCTCTCTGACCTCAGCCAGAGCCCATTGAAAGCAGTTCCCAGTGCCTCCCTGTTAAAGAAGCTCAGGCCTGCCATTTTTAAGTTAAACTTAAAGCCCTGATCTTAGCTGAAAGATATCTGCCTGGAAATTCAGACTGAAGTCTAAAACCAAAGCAAAATTCTAGGAGATGTGAGCTTTTATACCCAGCCATAAATAGAAGTTGCTAAAATTGATGGAAACCACAACCAGCAGGGTTAAATCCTCTCATAGCCTGAAGAAGCATCAATAGTATGGGAAAATGGAAAAGAGCACAGCCTCCCTTCACAGGAATTTCCTTGACAGGCTATAGGAAGTTCACGTCTCTGATTTAGACACCTAGGTTAGATGCCTGAAGTTGAATAACCACCTCGCTTTTCATTGTTAATCCTCGCTAATTTATGTTAGACAAGTTCACTAAATTCTCAAAGCCAAGAAGCCTGACAAATGTCTGCTTTCCATATCCGAGTCCCAACGAGCATTGTGCTACCTGAGCCTTGGCACTTAACAACTGCTGTTTTCAACTGGCTCTCCCATGATCTTAAAGGGATAATTTCCTCCCTTCCTCACAACGCCAGCAACTAACAGTGGATGTTAACAGAATCCAGCACTGGATCCAGAGTCGTTCCAGAGTAAGCTCTAAATAAATAGTTTCTGATAGATATGTTACATTGAGACTCAGGTGGTTATAGTCAGACTATTGGCAGCGTTTAGCTGGTTGGAAACTGCTCTGGTTGTCCTCATCCATTGGATATCACAGGTTGTTTATTGGGATTGTATTCACACTTGCAAAAATTGTGAGCTGTAGCAATACAGGTTAATGTTTGGACAGTTAGATGTTCCTATTCCATGGAGTATTTTTGTACCCATTTTTCACTGGGGAGAAGTGCAACCTCAGTCCTACCATGATCTACTGACCATCCTTCAGGGAGTGTAGTTTCATTACAAAGAATTTACATTATTCTTCCTGTGCTTTCTCCAGCTGAAGGCTCTGGTCGCTCCTGTGTATTCCTAGTTGCCTGGAGCAAAACCTCACCTATGGCATACCACATTATTTGTGATGAAAACCAGTTACACCCACAGACTTTTTACAGCTTCTCAATGTTAGTGTCGACTTCACTGACTCCAAAGTGAGTGGGTACCTCTTTCTGGTTCTTAATGGTCAGGCTGAGGGTCTGCTCCTCTTCTGCTGGCACGTGGCCCCATGCACCCATCAATCATTTCTCTGGGCTGGTCCTCTTTGTCCACGCTACGTAGGTCTGTTAGTGCGTGTAAGTGATATAACCCGTTATGGTGGTGGCATGGCTTGAGCTCTGCTCTGTTCTTCCTTCCTCTTCCTTTCTCTCCCTTCATCCTTTCTTCTTCTTGCGTCTCTTTCCCTGTGCTACTCTGCAACTTCTCTCCCTCCCTGCCTAAAAACCATCATCACACTCCTGTTCGCCAGACAGAAATTCAGCACTTTTTAATCATTCATAAAAGTTGTCTGGGGGTTTCCTGCCCTAACCTGCTCTCTTGGAAAGCACATAGGCCAGTTGCAGTGAGTCTTCAGCTGTTTGTAACATCTTTTCCAGGTCTTTCTTTCTAATTGTTTAGAAGCGTATGACTCGCGTACCTAATTTTATGTATTTCCTAATAATAGCCCCAATACTTTCATAGAATCATAGAATGGTTTGGGTGGGAAGGGACCCCCAGAGGTCACCCAGCCCCACCCCCCTGCAGGAGCAGGGACACCTTGAACCACATCAGGTTGCTCACAGCCCCGTCCAACCTGGCCTGGAATGGTCCCAGGGATGGGGCCTCCACCCCCTCGCTGGGCAACCCCTGCCAGGGTTTCACCACCCTCAGCGTAAAGAATTTCTGCCTTAGAGCCAGTCTAACCCTACCCTGCTTCAGTTTAAAGCCATCCCCCCTTGTCCTGTCCCAGCTGGCCCTACTAAAAAGCTTGTCCCCCCCTTTCCTCTGGGCCCCCTTGAAGCCCTGACCGGCCGCACTCAGCTCTGCCCGCAGCCTCCTCTGCTCCAGGCTGAACACCCCCAACTCTCCCAGCCTGGCCTCAGAGCAGAGGGGCTCCAACCCTCGGAGCATTTTTGTAGCCCTTTGCAAGGCAGTTTCACTTGGGCTGCTCTCAGTTACCTGCAAAACAGTGAGTCCGGAGGCTCCTCCTCAAGCTCGGACTGTCTGCACCCCTGTTAAAATTAGAGACACAGAGGCACTTCCCAAGAGCATGGGTTTGCCCTGACGCTCCTGGCTGACACGAGTCCCCTCTCCTCTGCTCCAGAGGCGCCGCGTGTTGGCAGTGTCCTTTGGTGGGGTTCAGCTGCAGACTGGTACAGAATCCTTCCAAGGTGAAAAGCATCACCTGTAAAACATTGTGAAAGGTTCAGCTTTATTAAATCAGCAATTCTCATTAGACTCATATAATATCACTTTTTGCAAAGAGAGAACAATGAGGATTTTTTTTTTCTTTATGCATGTATCTACTGATTATGTGCCTAGAAAAATTGCAATATGGGTGTATAAGGACCTAGGACCTATGATTTGCATTCGAGCGACATTTTAGAGGACAGCCAGAATTTCTATTGCACATATCTATTAGGTTTATGTGACAAATGAAATTTTGCCAGATTATTTATATTTTTAAAGTATCAGTTAAGGTATTTCAATCCTGGACCTTCTTAAGTATCCGTTGCCTCTAAATGAACTGGATATGTTGTATAATGGAATTACTAGATTTGTATTAAATTGTAGCTTTGGGACCCATCACTGTGTGATGCTATCTACTTTCAACTGGCTTTGTTTATCACAGAGAAGGGAACTGAATTAGCATAAGATACTACAAAGTAGTAAAGGGATTTTAGCACCCTATCTATTTGACCTCCTATTGACCTGGGCTAATTCATATTCTCCCTGGGATGCTGTAACAGGTCATTTTGTATTTGGAAAAAAATTAGGTCAAATTATGGCACGACGTCCCTTGCCTCTTCGGCGGCAAAGTCGCAGAATTCCCTCTCCGCGCACACACACAAACACACACACACGTGGCTGTGCACCTCCTTTAAAGGAAAATGAACTTTTATTTGTAAATTACCATGCAAGAGATTTTTATTTGTCTTACTTATTGCATTCATGTGGCTGCTGCTGCAAGCATTCCTAACATCACTGGCGGCAACAACAAGGTGGTGGGAACGTGGCAGAGGGCAGCGCTGCACGGTAGGCGTCTGAGCGTATGGAAATGTGTTTGCATGCTTATGGCACACAGAGAAACGCTCACAGAAGGAGTGTTCCACCCCGGCCTTCACTTTATCCTCCCCTCCCATAAACAGACTGGAAATAGTAGCTTTGCTGTAAAGAGAGTGCTCGGAGGAGGTGGGAAAGTTGCACAGGAGGGTCTGCTTTTTCCAGCTTGGAGGACAGGCTTTGCCATGAAGTAGCCATCACGCTGATTTTTCCAGGAAATCAACCTGATTTCTCCTTCCATTTTGGGAAGGCTGCCTTTCACCATGGCAGAAAGTTTTCACTGAAATAATAACATTTTCCACAGGATAAAAAGAGTTTACCCTCCCCTCCCTTCCCCAGACTGTTGGACCACCCTGCAAGATCCCACACACCAAATGCCCACACCTTTCCCTCGCAGGAACCAACCAAGTCCGGGCACTTCTCAAGGTGCAACAGCCCGCAGAGGTGGTCTGGAGAAGGTTGTGAGAGCCAGGTCTAACTCCAGATGAGGAAGGGATGTTTGACCTCATTTATGAAGGCAGCGATAATAGATGCCAGGTGCACTTAATGTCACACGTCTCTGCTCTGCACCACAACCATGCCCTTTGCAAGAAGCCCGGGCATGTCCTCTACTATGGGCTGTACCTTGAAAGCCACTCTGTTGTGCTCATGGATTTGGTCCTTAGATCAGCTCTGGTCTCAATGACCTTCTCAGATTTCAGCTACAATTTTTTCATCTAGCTTTAAATTCTATTTGGGGGGGAAAGGTAGATCTTTAGTCGAAAGTTGCTGTTAGTAATTCCAGAAATTTAAGTCTATGCTTTTCAGCAAAAACCATGAAATGAACTCCAGCAGTTGCTCTGCAGTGCAAAGGGCTGATGAATTACAACGACAGCCTGCTTTATTCTCCTTAATAAGAAATTAGATCACAATAGGGATTTACGAAAATTACCTTGAAATGTTTGTGTGTTTGAGTGATTGCACAATTTGCACTAAAATTATGTTGAAACATATGAGTTAGAGCATCTGCCTCTTTAGTTAGTCTATATGCTGCTTTAAAAATGCCCTCTTCTCCTTTAACAGGAGCCTGCTAATGAATGCAGAAGCTTAACCCTACAGACAGTGTTTGTTTGTTTTCTTCCCATTTTTCCAAATTGCATCGTTGGTAATTTTCTCAGGACTTCACAGGTTTCCGTGCTGACTTTATCAACTACTGTTTCAGGTAGGAAGTGAGCCGTTCATTTAGGAAGTGGATTAAATCTTAATATTTAGCCTTTCGGATAACCTAGATCCCTGGACAAGTTTGCTTAATTATTCACTGATATCCTTTATTATACATGCAGTTTGCAGAAGCGCAGTTTAGTGCTAGAATGGGTGTCAGCCTTCTTAAGATGAGCCACTTGAGCGTACCTGCCCCCCCCCCCCCCCCCAACGTTTTTAGGGAAGCCCACGCCATTGCATTAAGAGGCAGGAGACACAGGCTGATGCGCTGCATCTTGAATAACTTCGGGAAATCTTTTAAGTCAACCTTGTGTTTTAGTCAACAGGGAAGGTTTGACCTTTAACCTCCCAACAACCATCTGTTTCATTATTTATCTGAGGGAATCGGAGGGTTTTTGTTCTTTCACAAAAGTCCCTGACACCAAGATATTTTTAATAGCGGAAATTTTTCATTCGTGTTACTATTCCTTTTGAAAATACAGGTATTTTCATACAACGTGTAGCTAATGAGTGAAACTTCAGAATCCAACCTTTCTCTATAATCACAGGAACAGGGATTAAAGAGGTCCCACTAGTGAGGAACATGAAAATTAATTATTGAGCTCCTTGTTTTATCCTCCCCATCTGTCTGATATTCTCGAGCACAGAAGGAGTTAGACAATTAAATTACTCCTCCTTTTACCTCATCAGGATGTTCCCTGTACCTTTTCTCTAACTCCAAAGGCTCCCAAATTCTGTCCGTTTACCAGGAAAAGCGTGTGTGTCTGCCTGCGCGAGGGCAGGGGCATCCGATTTTCCTGAAAGCCAAGAATTTGGCCAAGCTTTTTGAAGCATTAACCTCTACTGAATGCCCTTAAAATAATGTTTCTCCTTCTAAGGTTTCCAGGAAATCCTTTCATGGAGAGACAATCGTGGTGAAGAACAGAATTAAATTGTAAAATTATTACGAACACCCTATGTGCAAAGAGAAATGCACAGAAGTACGTTCAGGCTTGAGCAAAGAAAGAGTAAAAATAAAGACAAGAGATGTGCACTTTATATGTCAAGTAGGGGGGAAACACTCTTCCTTAAAAACACTCATGAAATTCCCTCAGAAGTCACTGGGAAGTGCCCCAGTGCATCTGCCCAGGGCAAGATTAGGCCCGTTATATTTAGCTTTCCTGAGAAATCCTCGTTTTTGTAACATGTTTATATTTCTGTCATTATTTTTGGCAGCTAAACAAGTGAAGAATTTCATTTCTAACAACTAGTTAAGACAGTTGGGGCAATTAATTTGTTTTATTTAACAATAAAGCTGTCACTCGGCAGTGCTGGGAAGGAGCGTAACTCCAACGCGGTGCTGGTGGAGCCTTTTCCCCGCGTGGGAAGGAGAAACTTCAGAGCTCTCCATGTGTGTGTGTGTGTGCGTTCATCATCACTTTTGGCTCACTTGATATTGTTTTGCTTGAGGTGAAGCCAAAGGGTAAAAACTGCTAAAGTGGGCCCAGACCAAGATAAACACACATCCCTGAGACATTTTTGCTGAGAGATCACAGTATGAATAAAGTATAATCCCTAAACTTTTGAATTATTTTCCTTTCAGCGTGAGCAGCTGTGACTTGCTTGTTCTCTGGCAGCACCGGGCTCGGGTTAGCTGATCAGGCAACACGCAGGTAAAACTCCGGTTTAGATAACACAAAAAAAAAGCAGGGGCTTGGACAGCACCCTTTACATGCACGTTTACGGCGTGGTGCCTTTTGCCTATGCAGAACTGTGGAGAGACAGAGGGATTTTTCCTTTATTTTGGGTAGGGTTTGGCTTCGGGCCATGCACCAATCCCCAGCACCACATGGAGACAACTTCTCTTGTGGGGCGAGCTCATTAAAATTAGTATGTGGTCCTTGCTCTAGGAAAACACACTTGAGTTAGTTCTGGAAATAAATGTAGCTGACCCTTGAAAATAGTCATAATAACATTAAATCATCCAGAGAGGATTTAATTCAAGGGGAAAAAAAAAAAAGTATAAAAGGCAACCTTTTTTTAAAAGGCCACCACTTACACATGGTAATACCGACAAATTAACTCAGGCTGATCTTTCCTAGAGGGGGGGAAAACTGGCAAGAGCCCTTCAAGGCAGGGGGACCCCGCTGGGGGTGGGTACCACGGGAGCTGAAGGTGCTTTCCGTACCCCACGGTGGTGGGGGCACACTGTCCAACACATCAAGTTCAGGAAACTTTCAAAAGTAACCAAAGGATCAACAGATTTCCCATATAAAAGGTGTGTAATATGCCCCCTGGAAGGGTAAGGATATGGAGAAGAGACAGAACGATTTATTTACATATAAACAAGCTGGTAGGGGAGCATCTTATGAGGAGTGGCTGGGGGAGCTGGGGGGGTTCAGCCTGGAGCAGAGGAGGCTGAGGGGAGCCCTCATCGCTCCCTACAACTGCCTGAGAGGAGGGGGGAGCCGGGGGGGTCGGGCTCTGCTCCCAGGGAAGGGGCGATGGGACGAGGGGCACCGGCCTCCAGTTGTGCCAGGGCAGGGTGGGGTTGGCCCTGGGGAACAATTCCTTCCCCAAAGGGCTGTCAGGCCCTGGAAGGGGCTGCCCAGGGAAGGGGTCGAGTCCCCAGCCCTGGGGGGATTTAACAGCCGGGCAGGGCGGTGCTGGGGCCAGGGTTTGGGGGTGGGATGGCAGGGGTAGGGGAACGGTTGGGCTTAATGTATCTTAAAGGACTTTTCCAACCTAAATAATTCTATGATTCTATGATTTTATGATTCCATCTACAGCAAGATGTTCCTTAAGAGCAAGAAAGGCTGCTAAGGAGGTAGCAAGAGGA